>JARFJB010002109.1:4061967-4234467 GCA_036346205.1 Vesta saturnalis
ACAAAATTCTTCTGTACTGTAAAGATCGTTCATTAATTGAATAAAAAGGTAATTCTGGTTAACATTACGTTCGGGATAATGTCCATTTATAACGTACTGAATGTACATTAAAAAACGTCTTTGAACTTTTTCCAAACTCTCTGTTAAGTATTGGTACTTAGGATTCCCAATTTGTGAAGTGTATTCAAGCTTGGTACGAACAAAAGAGTAATATAGGACTCGGATTGAATGTATATTATTAAAATTACGAGATTTACGAAAAATAACATCAAGAATTTTTCTAGCATTTGAACACACATCATCAATATGGTTTTTAATTTTATACGACTGATACAGTATGTGTACTGTATGGGACATTTTTTGCGAGTGTAGGAGATCGCTTCACACTTAGTTATATTTAGAGTCAACTTATTCACACAGCACCAATCCTTTACAATGTTTAAACGAGTTTGGAGTAAATTACAGTTAGAAGCACTGTTAGTAATGGAAAACATTTTAATATCGTCGGCGTAAGCGAGTACACAGTCCTCTACTTTATCGATTAGTTCATTTATGTATATGTTAAACAACAAGGATCCAAGGTTGGAACCTTGTGGCACTCCAGAGATCGAGGGAAAAGAACTTGATATATATATATATATATATATATATATATATATATACATATATATCCACTGTAAGTAACATATTGCGTTCTATTAGAAAGGTATGACGTAAGAAAGTCAATAAAATCAGTACTAAATCCCATATCATCAAGTTTCATCAAAAGAATGCGGTGGTTGATCTGGTCAAAAGCTTTGAATATGTCAGTATATATGGCGTCTACTTGTTTTCTGGCGTCAATGGCTTCAACAATTTTTGTTGTTATGTACATAAGATTAGTAACAGTAGAGCGTTTTGACATAAATCCATGTTGATTTGCGGACAAGGTATTTTTCAGTGACACAAAAATTTGTCGTATATAATAATTTCAAAAATCTTGGTAAAGTTAGATAAGACCGATATTCAACGGTGGTTTTCAATTTTATTTATTTATTATATTTTTATTACATAAGAAGGAATTTGGTCTAAGCCTGCAGTGCTTTTATATTTTAACATATTGATCGCTTTTAAGCTATCGCCTGTAGTGATTGTTGATATATTTATGCATAGATTGGTATTCGATTTTAAAGCAGAATCATATTTATCAGAAAGTACAGCACCAGCAAAGTAGACTCAAAAAATAGCTTAAAACGATCCACAATGTTATCTGCGTAAAAAATATATTTCCTTCTGTGAAAGGGAGTGGTGTTTTTCTTTGCTGTTACAATTTCTATGTTTCTTTAAATACAATTTTTTTAGTCTTAACGAGTTTCAAGCTTCACTTGGGAACCATTTACGAAAATGCTTTTGGTTGTACACATGGTAAAGTGGTACACTTCGGCGAAGACATGCATAAATTAGATCATGAAAAACAGTGACTGCACAGTCTAAGTTATTTATATAAGTTAAGATTTACCCATCAATTTGCATAATGTCGTTATAAAGTTGAGCCAAATTAGCTCTATTAAAGTTAAATTTATTTTTTTTGGCAGGAACTTTAGGAATTTATAAGATGTTACATTAAGTTCAAAATTTAGAGGTGGATAATAAGTATCAACTACCACTATAAGTTCTTCATCTGGAGATACAATAACGTTTGATAAATTACTGAGTACTAAGTCTAACATTTTGCGATATGCGTTAAAAACAGTATTAAGCTGTTTTAAATCCAATACATTTATAAAATCATTTATACGTAAACATTTATCATGCTGTTTATTACTCCACATAGGTATACCAAAGTGCTCAAATATAAGACCACGTTGATCACCAATACGATTAGCTAAATGTTTCAGGAAAATACCTTTTTTTTTTGTTTTGTCTTAATTGCTTTGCTTTCCGAATTACTTTAGGAGCAGTTTGCGAGTTATTAAATGCAATTCTAATTGGACGAGAATGTATTGGTTCAGTTGAATCAAACTTTCCCAATCTCAAGGTGTTAAATGCATCAGTTAGAGACAACTGTCTAACCATCGTTCTTACAAGTTGCTTCCTGATCAGATGCCGTAAGCTGAGTAGCTTCCGTTGCCTTATACAATACTCAATTATTCTTGCGTCGTTGACGTTCACCAGATTCATAAATACATTTTTCGGATAAAATGGCATTATTGCTAATATGGCTTAACTGTTGAGCTGTGCATTCATAATTTTCCTTAAGTCGATCAATTTTTTCTTCAAGTTTACTAATGCGCTCGCCCATTGTATGGATTGATTGGAGAATTGTTATGATTAAACCTAGAATAGTAAATCAAATTATATGGTTTAACCAAGAAAACAGTGATGCCTACTTACGTTAACCTGGTTGGTTCACAGTTCAACTAGTGATGTTCACGCCTTGTGCAAACTTTTGGGCAAATCGAGAGATGTAAAAAAGTTATCTATAGTTACATTGCTCCCCTTTTTTTTAGAAAAGATTCCATTAATTTCATCACAATATGTTCAGATAATAACATAATAGTTGTTCTTGAATCGTCCTTGCCCAAGAAAAGAAATCCATTCAACATATATTTTGTTTTAACGTCAAGTGCAATCCAAAACTGTATACTAAATTTATCGGATTCATTACTCATATATTGGCTGAATGGACATCTGACTTTTGTGGGAATAGTTATTCCATACTTCAGATACTGCAGCAAACTTATCAGATTTTTGCCGTTCTCGACGAGTTGATTTTAAATCGAATCGAATAAATTGCTTTATTTGGTTGAATTTATCTCTGAACATTGTATCACAAAAGAAATTAGGCCCCCATATTTTGTCCCACAATTGATGTACTGAAAAGTTTTTACCACCATCGACCCCACCAGCGTACAAACAAGATATAAACGCGTCTAGTTCTTCCAAAGAAGTTGTCTATGGATTGTCATCCAATTTTCTATTAACTTCAGCTTCATTACACTTCCTAATATTACTCATTATAGAATTGTCAATAAAAAGCCTCCAAGAACTTCCACAAGTATTGTCAACGTTTCGTTTAGCATATTCGGTTAGCCCACCTTCTTCTCTAAGTATGTTATGACGAGATATACGACCACAACCGTTATTCAAATCACTCAGAATTCTCCACTTAGTGCCGTCAGCTGCATTATATTCTACATTAATGTTTGATTTTCCAGGAAAACTGGATACTTGTTCATCTTCGTTACCATCACTACTGGTGCTTGACAATGCATCTTCGAAAACGTAGGATGTACCCTCCTTTGATTACACTACATTATCATCACTACGATTCCGTCGGAATCGTACAAAATTAAATTATCAGTTTTATATTGTAGTTCGGCTTCAGTAAGATGTTTCGACATCTTGAACGTAAAGTACCTAACTAAAGTTGTTGGTTCAATGTGTACGAGTATTCATACTTACTATTCAAAACTTTCAGGAAGTGGGTAGTTATTGAATCATTATTTGAAACTATATCACATCTTGGAATGTTAATTATCGGTTAATATGAATGTTTAGACATTTGTCTAAAGCATGCAGATTAGAAGTAATTGTGAGGTCATAATGACCATAACCGTACTTAAAGCTAGTTATGATAAGCAAAGCAATTATATGCACAATACAAATACAAATTCCTAAGAAACTATATCATTGGTCACTTTTGGGAAAAGTAATAAAATTTTGTTAAAATTAGAACGATAGAAAAAAAGTTTGAAGCGAGTTAAAATAGAGATCTGTCATTTCAACCGTATCCGAACTTCTAGTATTAAAGAGTTTTCGAGAAAAAAAGGAGGAAAGTTTACAACAAATCTTATAATTAAACAAAAAAGCTGCAATATCAGAATTACAGATCTAAAAAAACAACAAATTCTAAACATAAAATCCACAAACAAAATATGCCTATTAAACGAGCAGTTTCTTACATCCAACATCTATCAAGAATTGTTTAGATCTAATTAATAAACTACAAACATAGAATTACCACTGCATAATATGCTTGTAAGTTTTGATGTTACTAGTATGTATTCTAAAATACCCCTTCAAGACCTTTATTAAATAATTTTTATTTAATAATAATGTTGAATTAGTTCCAAGAATGGAGTTAATTCAGTTATTTGGTTTCTGTGTTAATCAAAATTATTTCACATTCGATAATAATGTTTATCTACAAAAAAAAATGGTTTACCTATCGGCCGTCTAATTAGGCCCATTTTAGCTAACATTTTCAAGGATAATTTAAAATCAAAGAAAAAGTGGCTAACATATTAGGAAAGGAGAAGAAGTATAAAGTAACTTTCAAAACTAATACCAATGTTCTTAAATGTTGAAGGCAGGTATTTATAAATAGAACTGCACATTATGTAATTCTGTTTGTATTGGACGAACGCTTAGGAACTTTGATATTGGAAACAAAGAACACAATAGATGTTACAAATATAAACACACAGAAATTATGCCAAACATTTAAAAGTAAATAATCACCTTATGACTTCACAAAACAACGTTAAATGTTTACTTTGTTGTAACAGAAAAGACAAACCAGATGTTTTGGAAGCATTCTAAATTTATAAACATAAACAGAAAACACCTTTAACAGACAAAGATGTTGGTCTTATAGATTCACCTTTAACAGATATTTTAAATGTATGATTATAATTTACATCAAGTTTGCTGTTTTACCCTAACGATTTGTTACCATAACTACTTGTTTGTTATTTTATATATTTTCTTTTGGTAATGATACATGTTGTATTCAAACGCACAGAGAAAAATAAATAATTATATAAAAGAAATTGTGATATTATGTTGTGTTTTACACTAGAAGGATCGGCTACCGCCAATTAACGGGTAACGTTCTTCTTTTTAATGGAACTCTGCGTACTCTGTAGATAACATTCCCAAATTTTCTGACTGTCACTAATTTTTCATGTAGTATCACATAACAATAAAAAAAGTTTTGTAATAATGCGGTTTTTTTTTTAAAATTGAGGTTATAACATTAAGGACCGTTATCCGTCAATTGACGGGTATGCATGTATCCTACTTTCTTGTGTTCTAACAGTGTTGTATTTCTTTTGTGTCAACTTCGAACAGAAAAACTAGGGCGTAAATGTTATTAACTTACAAATCAGTTGTAATATTAATATTTTTGTTGATTTGTTTTCATTTGGTGTCCAGAGACACTTGGAGAAAATTACTTCAGGAAATAACATTTTTAGTGTCTTATGGGCTAATTCAAAGGTTTTAGTAATCGGAAGAAGTGTTGATAGCATTTCAAGATAACTGGTTAGTGAAAGAGAAACAAAAAACAAATCGTTGGCATTTGTTGTAATCACCCTTCTCGGTGGTACACCGCAATGCGCATCGTTTTATCCAGATACGGTCAGGCCTTGTTCATTAGTCCACTACTCCCTGAAATGTAAACAAAGGCCACAGTTGCATATCGCTCTCCGCTAGGACGAGACGTGTTGTTGCACTCATGACACCGGCCACGAGCTCTTACTGATTATGAAATAATAGTAGAGCTTCAAAATGTTTCTCCGACACAATCTGAAAACGAGGATAGGATTATATACCTGAAAATGTCTGAGGGAGATTCAAGTGCCCAAGACGATAATAGAGAAGATGATGATAATTCAGAAGGTAAGTGAAGCCTATTTTTTGTTATATGTCGTTGAAGACAAGATGTTCAAACAATCAATAACCACTTATTTTGCTTTGCAAGTAGCACACGTGACGATGCTTCTTTGAATGACGTAGGCGCCAGGGCACTAACATGAGTAATAACGAAAGTACATAAAGTTCGATACAAAGACGTATTTAATAGATATTTATGTATTAATCTACAATTATGCCCGTGGTACTAATGTTTTATTTTATTTTACATGAAACTGGAACAAAATATTAAAAGATTCAGTATTTTCAGCAAGTTTTTAAATGCAAATGCAGTGAAATAAAGTCGACAGTAGGTTAATTTGTTGTTACTAAGATACTGTGATATTGTTATTATATATCATGTCACGTGTTTGCTGTCAATCATGCTTAGCATCAATGACATTTGCTATAAAGACCACATTACGCCCGCATTTGGAGGCGTATGAAAATATGGTGGCAAAATAAAATAAAAATTATTATTAGTTTTATTAAATACATAAATACAAGTTTAGCTCGAATCATTTGAAGCTACGACATCTTCTTTGCTAATGTAGCAAAATCGATGTAAATTTTGTCTTATGTATGTAGGATTGATGGAAATTCTAAATATAATGAGGTTATAAAATTAATAATAATTTTTAATTACATATTTACATTTGAACTTATTCGTTCGAACAAAAACTAGTAATTCATTTTCAGGAAAAGTAAGTCATGTGTGAAAATATTATTCGTACAAATGTTGTTTTTCTTACAGGGTGTGGTGACGGTACTTCGCAACTCAACAATGTTCAAGCTGCCGATCCGATCAGCATCTGAGAGGGTTGGGGCAACAGAGGAAGGGGAAGAGGGGGTTTCTCCGCCCGCGCGAGAAGTCGCTCGTCCCGTTGTACTCCCACTGGACGATGCGCTTTCACCGGGTCGGTAAACAATGATGTCAACAACGTCGGCACAGGAACCAAACGCGACTAGGCGAGTTGCGCGAGCTAATATTGGCTACGAAGAATCAGCAAGGACGGAATCAAATAGGCGAGAATCGCATCTGGAGTTTGTTGTGGTAGACGCAGTGATTAAAATACCCTAAAAGAGGCTAGTTGACCTATGGGTTTCGCAAAACGGAATCTGGAGGACTCCCGGTGACTGCATGGAAACTGCTTGTTACTAAATTTATGCTTAGACAAATCCAACGTTACACTGAAAAGGAAGCGCGTCGTGGTCTGTCACTCGGAGAACTAGATGCATTTATTGCAATTTTGCATGCTCGCGGAGCTTATGGCGCTATTTTATAATTTCTATAAACGATTTGTAGAATAAGAAATGGTGACCGCCATTTTTTAACTATACCATGGGGAGGAACAGATTTGTGAAATCATGAAGTATCTGCGTTTTGATGATAAGGAAACAAGGAAGAGTAGAAGGGATAGAGACAAATTTTGCTTAGTTCTTGAAATATGGGAAAAATTCATTGAAAACTGCATTGCATGTTACCGACCCACGAAAAATGTAACAGTGAATGAAAATATGTACCCTTGTAAGTGTAGGTGTCCTTTTATCCAGATTATGGTAAGTAAACCTGATAAATACGGAACCAAATTTTGGGTACTCGCTGATGCCATACACAGATACACTTTGAATGCGTTTCCACTTTTAGGAAAAGACGCAAGCAGGCCTGAAGATGTTGGTTTAGGGGAGAGTGTTACAACGCGACTTCTGGAACGGTATTTGAAAAAAGGCAGAAACGTGACGACTGATAACTTTTACCTCAACCTCCCTTACCAAAAGTTTCAAACGAAAGCGTACAAGTATCGTTGGTACCCTGAGCAAGCGCAGGAAGGAAGTGCCTCCCTCAGTTCAAAAATCTAAAGACCCTCTGTACCATACAGTTATGTACCGAAACGAAGATATGACCTTTTATCAAGGAAAGACAAACAAAAATGTTGCTATTTTAAGCAGCATGCACACAGATTGAAATTGACGAAAACTCTGAAAAGAAAAAGCCTGACACAGTCAAATTTTATAATCAGACAAAACGTGGGGTTGATGCTGTAGATCAAATGACGCATCAACCAGACCTTGGCCAATGCATGTTTATTACAACACCTTAGACAAGGCATGATAAAGGCAAGAACACTGTACAATTTAGAATTCAAAACTAAAATGTCAAGACGCGAGTTCATCTTGAAATGTGTCGAGGAATTGGTAACTGAGAACTCATGTGCCTCGAAAAAATTAGAGAATGGCCAACTCGCATGAGGAAACAGTGTCAAGTAGGTATTTGTAACAAAAACAGAACAATACAAACTTGTGCAAAATGTAGTAAGTGCGTATTAGTATGTGGCAAATGTGAAAGTATTTCAAAGATCTCTAAGCAATGTGAATAACTTACATTTCAAAAAGGGGCGACACGCTCTCGTCTTTGTTGTAACTAAGCAAATGATTATTGTTTTATTCATTGATATTGTTATTAATTCTGCTGTAAAACTGCTTTTTCCACATACAAGAACCAAACTGAATTTTTTATATAAAAGTGCCACTTAACATTTGATTTTATTGTGCTTGTACCATTCAGAATGCATTATAAGCAAACAAACCTACCTACCTTCCAAATAAATGTTTATTAAATATTAACCTTTCCCGGATATAATAACGAATTAAATTACAAACACCTAATAATTGGTTCTAGGGGAGATATAAGATAAAAGCCTCGTATAAGTACGTTTCGCGAAGCTTCAAGCACCTAAAGCATCAAACCGTCGATTGACGGCCTTCGGTCCTTCTCGGGGGGAAGGATTGATCCTGTCCTTCTAGTGCTACTAGTGCTATTGAATATGGGATAATATCGTAATTAAATGTGTTTATTAATTAATTAAGTTTATTATTTCAAGCATAAAGATTGATATATATATATATATATATATATATATATATATATATATATATATATATATATATATATATATATATATATATATATATATATATATTATATATATATATATATATATATATATATATATATATATATATATATATATATATATATATATATATATTTACCCCAAATTGGTGCTGCGTGTATTATAAGAGTTGCAAAATCAGTCAAATGGACAATGTTTCTCAGGATTCTATTACCATTCCAGAAGTGCTATTACGTTTTATCAATTGTTTTGGCTTTTGAAGAAATTACTGGAAACCAAAATGGTTTTTGACAGACCCCGTAGTAGAGAACATACGGTATTTTGGTTTACGCATTCTACGGCCTCAGATAATGACTATAGCTTTCTTTTTTCTTATGGACGCGATATTGGATTATTAAAGCACTAAATAGCATTTTTTCCTCTTTTCAAAAATGTATCACAACATAGTATTTTCTTTTCAATGAATGTTAATAAAAAAATATCTGAGAATGTTCTACTAAAAATTTTGTTGCTCTGCTCGATAAGGTCTTAGTAGGCGAGCTAACAATTTATTTATCTTAGAACTGTCAAAATTTAGTTGGTTTAATTAAAATTATCTTTTGCGTTGAGTCCATTGCATTTAATTCGTTTTTTTAAAATTCGCAACTGCTTTTCTCGGTGTTCAATTTTATTTCCATTAATTTATAATTTTCAAAATTCCCAACCATTAGACATGGCGCTTAATTATACAAATGAAGAAACGTTAGAAACCTACTTCAAAGCTTACAGAAACGCTGCAGCGGCTGCTGAAGTTTATGAAAATAAATTTCCTGAACGACATCAGCCAAACGCAAGAATTTTAGGCATCTGTTATTGAATTTGCTGGATTAGTTTTGTAAAACCCAGAAATCATAAATACGCTGTTGAAAATGAGGGAAGAAATAATCTTATGTTACAATACATTAATAATAACCCCACACCATCGGTTAGAAAAATTGGTAATAAAACAAATATTCCAAGTCATCCTCCCATCGAGTACTGGACGCCAATAAATACCATCCATACAAGTTTAGGATAGTACAAGGTTTATCGGGAAATGATTTCCCACGAAGGAAAAGATCTTGTAAATGGTACATCCAAAGTATGCGAGAAAATCCCAATTTTTCTATGAAAATATTATGGACTGATGAAACTCGATTTACTAATTGTGGAGTTTTCAACAGCCCATCACTAGGTTGAAGAAAACTCACAACTCACCTCACAAAGACGATTTCAAACAAAATTTGGATTTAATGTTTGGTGCGGTATAATAGGTCAATTTTAAATATGAAATTTTAGAAATTATTATTTTTGGAAATCAATTAATTGGGCCATGCATTTGTAATTTCAATTTAAATGCATCACGATATCTTGAATTCTTACAAGAGTAAATAATTACTGCTGTAAGGGCAGCTGTGGGGAACTTGGATCCAGTTCGGTTTATGCACGATGGTTGTCCAGCCCATAACGCCGCCGCCGTAAAGAATTATTTAGAACAAAACTTTCTCAATAGATTAATTGCGAATAATGGCGACAATTTGTTGTCTGTTAGATCCCTTGACATAAATCCCCTTGACTTCTTTTTATGGAGAGACATTAAGAACGAAACTTTCGCATTTGAAGCTCCAGAAAATATTGCAATTTTAGAAGAACGAGTCCGAAACGCTATGCATGATGTGAATTGAAACACATTAATGAGGGCAATAAACTCTCTGCAAAATCATTGTCAAATGTGTTTCGATCAAGGTGGTGGCCACATAGAACAATTCTTTTAAATTAGACAGTTATAATTTATTTGTATCAGCTTTTATTGTAAATGATCGCAAAAGTCTGTTTTTTCATTTATTCAATAAATTTTATCGATAATAATTCAAGAATAATTTCTTAATTGCCTAGATTGTGCTTTTTCATAATTATTGAAGCCTATTGAAGGTGGTATTAATTCGTGAACGTGAAAAAACGAACCTTATAATGAACCATGGTCTAACTAGATTAGTAATTTTTTGCGATTTACAGGTAAATAACATTTTTGTCTTATTTCAGTATTCATTGAAAAGAAAATACCATGTTGTGATACATTTTTCAAAAGAGGAAAAAATGCTATTTAATGCATTAATAATTCAATATGGCGCCCATAAGAAAAAAGAAACATATAGTCATTATCTCGAAATCTGAAAAAACTATTCATTTGTTTTATTTTTTATTGTAAAGTTCTTCAAAAAGTACCTGTAGAATGTTTAAACCAAAATACCGTATGTTCTCTAATAGCCGAGCTACGGGGTCTGTCAAAAATGCACGGTTTTGGTTTCCAGCGATTTCTTTAAAAACAATTGATAAAATGTAATAGCACTTGTGGAATGATAATAGAATCCTGAGAAGGATTGTCTATTTGACCGATTTTGCAGCTCTTATAATTACAGAGCCTTACGTGCAGCACCAATAGGGCATATATATATATATATATATATATATATATATATATATATATATATGTATATATAAATACAATTTTAAAAATCTGACTTTAAGTATTCAGTTCGCGTAAGCGGCTTAAAGTTTTGGAAAAAAGTATAAAATTGCTTAGTTTGTAAAATGCACAAAAATTTTTAATTTTTGTGTATCGTTTTCTAATAGGACTTAAGAGTTGCGTATTTATATGCCGATTAACGGAAATGTAATTTAAAAAATTTTACTTAATGTCTTTACTTGGCGCAACGAGCGTAAACTTTAAAAAGTTTTTTTTCAAATGTTCCCAACATTTTTAATTTTTGTGTATTGTGTTATAATAGGGCTCAAAGGTTGCGAATTTATGTGCAGATTAGTGTACAAATAACTTAATAATTTTAATTTATGTTTTCAGTTCGCGTAAAGGTTTTGAATTTTCGAAAAAAGTATGGAATTTGCGTTACTCATTATTTTTCCAATTAGCTAAGTAACTGCAGTTTTTAGAATTACGTGATTACTATACTTTGTGATATTTAATTATTATAAGTTTTTTTGTTACGAACGAATAAGTTCAAAGATAAATATGTAATTAAAAATTATTATTAATTTTATTAAATACATAAATAAAAAGTTTACCTGTAGATTTGAACCTACGACCTGTACTTTTGTACCGCGTAACCAACTGCGCCATTAAGCAATCGATGTAAATTTTGTCTTTATGTATGTAGAACGGATGTCAATTCTAAATATAATGAGATTACAATTAAATTACTTATATTAATGCTTTGGTATGTGCGAATCCTTGCGATATTGCAGGCTCACATTCCATTAATATAGTAATTTGATTAATCTCATATATTAATTGAATCTACATAACAAAATTACATCGATTGAATAATTGATACTAAAAAGTATATCAAATTACTTAACTTATTATGTTAATAATTTACATTAAATTGTGATATTTAGTTTGCTATGTGTATTGTGCCACAATTCAGTAAGTTCTGTATCTGGATGACGTTCTCTGCTGAGCTGAGCGACGGCCGGGTAGGTGCAGACAGTCGTACAAACGAACTCATCATTCCGGTTGACTTCATTGTGAAGACATATGCGCCAGTCTGGTTTGGTATTAAAAGACACCAGTCAGTCAGGTATGGTCCAAAACATGTTTTTAAGATTATTCAAACTTCCAGACATCTTCCAGACCATATAAAAGAATAATTGATCCTGTCATTGAACGAAACTCCTTTTTCTGTCATCCAGAAAACTTGTTGGCTACGATAGTGGATGAAAGATTACACATTAGAGAGTTGGGTTTTAGAAGAATCCTAAATGCAGTAAATCTGAAAAATGAAGATAAAACTGCAGTAAGAACATTTAATACAGTAACACTAAATTTTCAGGCTACAGCGACCTAATAGATTGGTCTACATGTAAGCTTTTACCTCCTCCAATGATGGAAAAATTAACAACAGAAACCATTTCTGCCTATTTACAAAACATGATCTTGCCTGAATTTGAATTTCCAAACTTTCCATGCCACACTCAGGCAGTAGAAAGATACATAAAAAGTTTGTGGGCAAGATAGCAGAGACAGATATATTAGAACGACTCTTCTTTCAAGATCAATTATGCCAAAATTTGGCCATAAACCTGAATTCAGACCTATTACATCTTTGACTGGTTCGTAAATATTGTACAATATCATAAAAAGATTTTATGGTAAAAAAATTGTAAATATGTAAATACTAAATATATTACTAGCACGCACTTTTTGGTTGGATGGTTGGGCAGGGCGTGGGTGACACTCGAATTGCAGTCACCTCCTCGTGGTGAGTTCTGGGTCATTTCACCAAAATTGCTAGTGAAATGGGTGAAGAGCTGCAAACCTATGATGTTTTTTAAATTATTAAAACAAAAAAAGACATACATGAGGATTATTTAAAGTATTTTTACGTTAATCTGCACATAAATTTTCAACTTTTGGGACCTATTAGAATACTATACACAAAAATAAAAATGGTTGGGACATTTTAAAAATTCTGAAATTTCATATATTTGGCAAAGGTTTAAACCTGTTGCGCCAACTAAAGACTTAAAGTAAAAATTTTTAAATTCTTTTTTCGTTCATCTACACATAAATACGCAACTTTTAAGACCTATAAGACGATGCACAAAAATTAAAATTTTTTGTGACATTTTAAAAATTTACCAATTTTAAACCTTTTTTCAAAACTTTAATCCGCTTGGGCGAACTGAAGACATAGTCAGTAGTAATATAAGGCCGATCCTGGACCAGTTCAAGGTCACCCCATGTAAATCTTATGGGGATTTATTTCAAGGTCAAGTCAGTTTTCTCGTTATGCCAGAACGCGCTCCACGTCTCAAGCATGTTTTGGCGGATTTAAATTTTGAGTCACTCGCCCTCTGGTGGTGAAATCAAGCTTTGGAGCTCAAGGTCAAACTTTAAGCGGGAGATTTAAAATGTAGTTGGTCAAGGTCAAAGCTAAAAATAGAAGTTGCAAGGTAATCATAAATCAAATATAGTTTTGAAGGTCAAAGGTTATTGACTTACGGTGGTGTCATATTTCTTAGAAATATAAGGTCAAGGTGAAAAGCTAAATATAGAAGTTGCAAGGTAATCATAAATCTAAAAATAGTTTTGAAGGTCAAAGGTTATTGACTTACGGTGGTGTCATATTTCTTAGAAATATAAGGTCAAGGTGAAAAGCTAAAAATAGAAGTTCAAGGTAATCATAAATCTAAAAATAGTTTTCAAGGTCAAAGGTTATTGACCTACGCTGGTGTCATATTTCTTAGAAAAATAAAAGGTCAAGGTGAAAAGCTAAAATAGAAATTTCAAGGTAATCATAAATCTAAGAATATAATTTTCAAGGTCAAACTTTTAGCGAAATATAAATTTTGGAGCTGATCATCATCATATTATATTTCTAGTCAAGGTCAAAAGTAGGTATTTAACAAGTTTAAGCATGTTGTAATATGTAGGACGCATATTTCTTATATAAATTGCAGTGAGCTGTATGTTGAGATCAGTCTGCAACACGTAATTGTTAAATATGGAATTAACAGGGTTAAATCAAAGCACCTATTGCAAACCCTTTAAAAATGCGCGCGAGCTCGATATATCGAGAAAGTATAAAGTAATGAATATGGATATAATTAATACTAAGTATGGTGAATGTATAGTGATAGAAACGGTGATTTTAAATGTGTATTGCCGGAACGCTTTTATGTGATTTCAAAAGAAGAAACACGAATTGAAGAATTTAAAACACTCCTAAACACGAAGAGGTTTTATAAGTAGTTTGGGTGAGCAGGCAAAACAACAAACATAACATTTTCTTTTAATAGTAGCACCCCACCATATGTAAAATTGAAATACTAGAATTATTTTCTTAAACAGTGTTTAGTCATAGTGAAATTGTGAGCAAGTAAACATGCAAGTAGCAATAAAATCATTTCTGGAACGATCGAAACTCAGAAGTTCACCGTTATATATGGATACCCACATCATTGCAGTAACAATCTGAATAATAATTTAACATTTTGTTGTTGGTGCTGTCAAAATAGTGATGGTAGTAGTGAAAATGAAGAGAAACATGATGAAGGTTATTCTTCTGCTAAGACTGACTGGACATCATCATTTCAATACAAGGATGAAGTGTATAAACAAGCAGCTAAGGAATACTTAATCGATTGTACTTATTATAAACTATCGAACGATACTCATCATGCAAAACATCTGGAAATTGGATACAGTACACACCTCAACCTTGCACCAGTGGTGCGTATTGGGTGGTAATTGTGATCAAAGCAATAATGTAGTGTTGGATATGAAGGAATGGAATGAGCTTCTAAGATGGTATTCATATGTAGAATTACAATTTTTCCGATCCCAAGAAATTGAAAATAAAATTGATTGGTCAAATGTAAACGAAGAAGAAGATATAATCTATGATCAACATTATGAATCTCTATCTAGTAATCTTGGTATTTATTACAATTGGGAATTAATTAAAGGATATGACAGAATTTTGAAAACTGTTATGATAGAAAATTACAAGTGCTGTTCTTGCACATTCAACTCACATAGTATAGAAGAACTATTCAATTTAAAGGATATATAAGCTATAGATTGGAATTTCTTGAATCTTACAATCTGGTGTGTTTTTATGAAAAGTTCATACAACAAGTTGTTGACTACCGTCGTTTTCGTGAGAAAGAATTCGTGGTGGTGATGATGAATTTATAAAGATATTGATGATGTTATAAATGCTAAGTATAATATTAATTCACATAACACTGTATGTTTAATGGAAATTTTGTATTATCGTCCTGCTTATCTAATGTATAGCATTTACTGAATAAAGAAATAACTATGATTTGTTTTTCCCAATTTAGGTATAAATACCCCCTTCTATCCATCCATGTAAACAATGCTAGTTAAGAAGCGAAAGAGTGTAGGTGGTGGTGGTTTGGTGAATGGTCTAATCAATAAACTTCCGTTTGAATTACATTTACCTGGTTACCAGTATTGCGGTCCTGGTACAAAGTTAGAAAAACGACTCGCACGCGGTGACCTCGGTATTAATCAATTAGATGCTCAGTGCAAACTTCATGATATCAGTTACAGAGATTACCGAGATTTAGAAAGTAGACATAAAGCAGATAAAATTTTGCAAAAAAGCTTGGGAGCGCTTTAAATCATTAGACGCAACGCTAGGTGAACGAACTGCAGCTTTAGCAGTCAGTACCATCATGAAAGCAAAAGAAAATTGGGAATGGGGTGTAAACGTCGATCTAATATGAAGAAGAAGAAGAAATGCAATGGTGGAAATTTATTGCATTTACGAAAGACAATAGCTAAAAAATTAAACCTAACGGAAATTTCACAGACACAATAAAGTCATCGCTTTCAACGGCAAAACGTGTGGTGAAAAATTTAGGAGGAAAGAAAACATTAAAGTTCCTAGAGTAATTCCCTACCTAAACAAGGAGGGTTTTTACCATTTCTTATTCCGTTATTCGCAGGATTATCAGCAATCGGTGCTTTAGCTGGCGGTGCATCAGGAATTGCTAAAGCAGTCAATGATGCTAAAAATGCTAAAAAATTGCAGGAAGAGACATCGCGCCATAATCGCATGATGGAATCGGTCGCTATAGGCTCCATGAATAAGAAAGGCGGTGTACTATATCTAAAACCAAACAAATCTGGTGGTGGTGCATTATACTTAAAACCGTTTCCAAAAACTGAATAGATTACCCGAAAGACCGTTAACGGATACTGATTTAAAGAAATACTCCAAAAACGTACCGTACTTTAGGGATATTTTTATGAGAGATAGCATACCTAAATTGCCACGGAAAAATGAATCTGGAATTATTAACTTAGATAGCCAAAGAGGCCAGGTACCCATTGGGTTTGCTACAAAAGCGTGGTAAAAGGTATGGTATTACGATAGTTTCGGTAATATTCGACCACCAAACGAAGTGATTAACTACTTTCGGGGTGTAAAATATATTATAATTACAACCAAGATCAAGAGTTTAATACAATTATTGTGGACACCTATGTCTACAATTTTTATATAAATAATCAGCACAACATCAAATTTTCTCAGTTACGTCAACATTCAGTTTAGAAGGTGTTGGTGACACAACTAGCTACAACTTCTATCCACCGATAGAGCTAGATTTGGGAAGAAATACGTTATTGGATTGGTTGGATTTCACGGCTGCAACAGCATTAGAAACAAATACACAGGCGATAGATTTTATTTTGGAACAAATCCATCTCATTTGCAAGTGATTAATATTCCACCCGGTGCATATGAGTTAGATGAAATTAGCGATTATCTGAAATCTAAAATACCCACAGAAAAGTTTAATCATTAGACCAAACAACAATACAATTAAATGTGAGATGAACAGTTTATTTGATATCGATTTTACTAAAGAAAATTACATTGGCAGCATGCTAGGGTTTGAGTCTAAAATATTAGAACCAAATATTTTACATACATCTGCGTTAGACATCCAAATACTTAACACACTAATCTACACATAGAGTGCAACATTATAAAGGGATCTTATCGAAACGGAAACCTGCTAAAGTATTATATGAGATTGATGTTTCAGTTCCTCCAGGTTATCGTCTAGATAAAACTCCAAGCAATACTCAATATTTAGAAGTAAACACTGACATTATTAGTAATATAACAATTAATTTGACTAATCAAAAGGGTGAATTAATAGACTTTGGTGAAAGTGAACCATTCACTGTACGCTTAGAACTAAAAAACATGGGTCTGAGAATTAATCCAGGACCAATTCCATCTTTCAAAACTCATATAAAGACATCATCCCTACAGTAAGTCATTAATTAGTCATCAACCTTCATTGCGGTTAACATCTGCAGAAAATACTTTTAACGTCAATTGGTTTAAAAGTTCTCAACCACAATGGCAGAATCGTTAAACGTCTTTCAAAACGTACATTTTGATGATACTATAATTAAATCAGATATTCACCTTATCTTCCATATGGATCTTCTAAATATGGACCTTCCGAAGAAATACGAATCTTAATTCAAAGTCAAGATCTAATTACGGCTACTTATGATAGTTTTCTGTACATAGAAGGTAAACTTGAGCTCAAAAAGAAGATGAAAAAAAGCATGCAGCTTAACCAACAATTTCCCGAACTTTCTTTTCGAAGAAATTCGTTATGAGTTAGGTGGTCAGAGTGGATGTTTGTAGAAACCCAGGAATAACATCTACGCTTAAGGATATATTTCTTAACAGCAAGCAAAAGCAAAGCACTAAGTCATTTGGGATGGTCACCAAAGAATGAAGAACCATTACAAGTAGAATTCGATGAGCAAAATGGAAAAATCTTTTACAGTATGCATACCATTGAACCACATATTTGGAATAATGGAGGATTATCGTCAGGTAATTGTGAATATGCGCCAAGAGTTGGTTTTAATTCGATCTAGAAGCGATACAAACTGTTACTATGGTGAAGTTGATGCCAATAACCTTAAATAAAATTCAATGGAAAGTACCGCACTTAACACTTAGTGATGCTGCGAAACTTAACTTGTTTCAAGGAATCAATAAAAATTCTATTATTACTGTTCCATTTCGACAATGGGAGTTGTATGAATTTGCTTTAAAAAAGCAACCTCAGACATATGGCCAATAAAACATCAACGCAACTGGAAAAACCACGTTGGATAATTGTTGCATTCCAACAAGGTAAAAGGTATACAAGGTCGGCAAGGGCCGGAAATTTTGATCACATTAACATCAGAAATCTTAAAGTACATCTGAATTCTGAGTATTATCCATATGAAGCAATGCATTTGAACTTCAGTGCTAACCAATATAACCTGCCTATCGCAATTTTTGAAATTTCGATGTGATTACTATGGTGAAGATGATAAAGATTTATTCAACTATTCCGAATTCAAATCATGTCCAGTATTTGTAATGGACTGCTCTAAAAAAAAAAAAAACTCAACAGTGGACATCAAATTGGAAATGGAATCTCTAACACCTTTCGATAATGGAATCGTTGTATATGGTCTTATTCTCCATGATGCTATTGTACAGTACACCCTCACCGGAGAAGTGAAAAATTATAATTATTATTGTAATATAGTCTAATATATAAATAAAGATGTTGTAATTATTCGTTTAGTTTTATTTCATCCAAAAGATGAAAGTAGTTGCTCAGAAACAAAAACTCCCATTCAAAATCATGACTTTGATGAAAAGTCTATTCCAAAACATGGTGATTTACTTCCTAGTATACGTTATTATATTGGTCCCTCCAATTGTGGTAAAACAAACGCAATGATCAGTCTGCTTACTGAAAAAATGGTTTGAAATTTAAACATGTATACGTATACTCTAAGTCACTGAATCAAAACAAGTACAAACTTTTGGAAATCTTACTTCCAATGAAGGACATAGGTTACTTTACCTTCAGCGACAATCAAGATGTGATTGGCCTAATTGTGCAAAATCAAACTCTATTTTTATCTTCGATGATATCGCTTGTGAAAAGCAAAATAATATAAGGGCATATTTTTCTATGGGTAGGCATAACGATATTGACTGTTTCTATTTTCAAACTTACAGTAAAATTCAAAGCAATTAATTCGTGATAATGCGAATCTAATTATATTATTTGAGCAAGATGAATTAAACTTAAAACATGCATATGAGGATCATATAAGTCCCACCATAAGCATGAAATTGTTTCGGGACATGTGTTCAAAGTGTTGGGTAGATCCGTTTGGTTTCATGGTCATAAACAAGGATGCTGAAGTTAATTGGTCGCTATAGGAAAGGATTTGAAATATAAATAAAACTGGTTTCAGTAGTAACATCTGTTTAGGTATTAACAGCTATCTGTTTAGTTAAACAGCTACCTGTTCAAGGTGAACCGGTACCTGTTTTCGCAAACTACCCAGGTAAATACCTGTTCATTAAATCCGTTTTGGTATATAAGGGTTTAAATATATATATATATATATATATATATATATATATATATAATAAAACCTTAAGCCCATTCAGCAGTTGTAAACAGCTACCTGTTCAAGGAAACCGGTACCTGTTTGTCGAAACAGCTACCTGTTCATGGTAAACGGATACCGTCATTAAATTTTTATATAAATATATATATATATATATATATATATATATATATATATATATATATATATATATATATATATATATATATATATATATATATATAAAAAAACCAAAATTCTGCAGTTTAGTAGTAACTGATCTTTTAGGTATTAACAGCTATCTGTTTAGTGTAAACAGCTACCTGTTCAAGGTGAACCGGTACCTGTTTGTCGCAATTGGAGAGGATATTAAAGAAAAAATTATTCAGGCTCGTAAAATAATACGGCAGAAGTATAACAGTATTAAGACTGCTCGCATTGATAATGAAAGAACATTCGAAAGTACTTATAAGCCTTAATAGAACCTTAACTGAAATAGTAAATAAAATCGATAAAAACACCTAAAAGGAGGAGGTCATTGATGTTAAACCTAAAAACTACCCGTATTCATATTTCCAAGGAAGCATGCTACTATCCCCACTAGCCCTAGCTCAAGTTCAACGGACCCCAGGTCTCACTCCATTAGGTGATTCAAGTAAGGGTGCTACTAGTCCACTAGCTCAGCTTCCGTTTTTTCAAAGAAATCCTCCCCCAAGTCTTCCATCTTTCTTAGAAACATCCGTCATGGGAGAGATTAATACTGGGGAGGAAGAAGAAAACTGTCTAGTATCGCAGATGATTCCCATAATGAACCCATCTCAGAAGAATTTCTCGAGCAGTACAATGAATTGCCACGTATATATGTTGAACGTATTTTTAAAGAATTCTGAAGGTGATATTGATCATACGTATGGAGTCCACTATGATAAAAACTGATAAATGGACAATTGGTAAACACCCATCACAATTAAAGGAGACGATATAATTAAAAGGTGTCACGTATAAAGGGACTCCTGGATTATATGATCTGCTTATTATGAATGAACCCGACTTAAGTCTAGTAAAGTCAACAGATAGAAAAAATATAGAACTATTTTAGAGGCTACGAATGTAGTAAGGCGTGATTATGACGTAAGTGCACAGATTCGAGGAAGCCGCAGCAAAAGTATACACAAATAATCAAACCCTTGCTGTCATCATCACCCACCACAACCAAGGGAGGAGGTTATGTTTTTAAGGAATTAACAAACAGACCCATTGAATATAAATATTGGAATGATATACATGAACTAATTCGTGATCTGGAAGTATTGTGGGCAGAAAAATTGCGGAAACACAGGTGTTGTAAATGACATAATATCAATTGTAGAAGAACTATATGAAGATGGATACATTGAAAAACCGAACAACCGCTTTTAAACAATATAAATGAGAATGCATTGATGTCGACATGTCACAACTAAAATGCCCTTGACAAATTTGGACGTTCATATGTCCAGTATCAATTAAAGAAACTAGCCCTCAGTTTAAACAGATTGATGCTAATCAATTTGATCTTGAGAATAAGAGACTTAGCAATGTGGCCAATCCCATAGATCCTCAAGATGTCATCACTAGGCAATATTATGTATCAACAAGGTTCGATTTGGATGGAAATCGTTTGACACAGTTAGCTGACCCTGAAGAAGATGGTGATGCTATAAATAAAGGATACCTTGATTTCTGTTTACAAGCAGTTCGGAACACTTTCAAAGGAAACGCCAACGCTTATCTAGCGCTGGAGGAAAACTACATCAACTTAAAGAAATTGTGGATAAATTAGCACCATGTCCAAATTACAACTCGTCAACGAATTGCACAAACCTGCCGAAAAATTTTAAACGAAGGCGAACAATAATTAGTGGTTTTGATGATCTTTGGCAAGCAGATTTAGCTGAATTTAACACATTGCCAAACAAAATAAGGGTTATAAGTATATATTAGTGGTCATTTTTTTCAAAATACTTATGGACTAAAGGATTAAAAACGAAAACAGGTCAAGAAGTTACCAAGGCCATGCAAACAATCTTCGAAAAGGTCGGAAACCTACCAATTTGCAGACAGATGCAGGAAAAGAATTCTACAATGAGCATTTTACTAAACTAATGCATCGTTATGGAGTCAATCATTACTCTACCTATAGCACAAAGAAGGCTGCAATTGGAACGTGTTATCAGAACCATTAAAGGTGCTCTATATAAGTCATTCAGGGGTAAATACAAATGGATTGATACAATTGATACCATAACATGGATTATAACAATCGTAAGCATAGAACTATTAGAATGAAGCCCAAAGATGTTGGTAATCATACAAAGCTAGAGGCTTACACTAACATAAAAATATTCGATAGGAATCGATATTCTGTGGTGACATAGTACGAATCAGTAAATTTAAAAATATTTTCGCCAAAGGATACACCCCAATTGGTCTAGTAAACTATTTAAGATTGTGAAAGTTCGCATTACTAACCCCACTACTACATGCTGGAAGACATGAAGGAAATCCTGTACTGGGAGGGTTTTATGAACATGAATTACAAAAACAAAGTATCCGATGTATATCTAGTAGAAAAAGTGCTTCGCTCCAAGAATAATAAGTTATTCGTAAAATGGTGGGGATTGGATGAAAGATCATGGATCAATAAGGATGATATTGTTTTATAACATTTAACCTGTACTTTGTGAAACAAATTACTTATATTATTATATATATATATATATATATATAGTTTGTAGAAAAGGATGTAGCTCTTAGATGAAATAAAACACACAAAAAAGAATAGTATTTTATTTTTAAATATTACATTTATTTTTAAAATTTCATTATCTTATAAAGTGAACCTAAAGTACTTCTATAATCACTTAATTACTGGATGGCCATAACCCGAATCTGGTCCACCTCCATCCCAAGCAGGAATTTGAATTTGTTTCACCTTTATTGATGTTGTCTAGTATCCAGTAATAAATTTTGTGATGTTCCTCGTTTTCCCATGGTTGAAACTTATAGTTAATGTTTTGTTCTAATAATATTTCAATCAAAATATCGAGGCATTTGTAATTTAATTGCTGCTTTCTCAATACATTCAGTTATAATAAATAATGTATCTTTATAAGCAGAATTAATATTCTCTAAGCTAGATTTAACATTTGTTGAATCATCATCATCACCCCCCATAATAATTGTATACAAATTTTAAGCGGTACGTTACCAAGTAAATTCATATCATCTAAGATTTTATCAACTTTTAAAAGTTAATGAATTGTAACCTTTATTAATGCACAATTTTGTAAAACTTTTAATGCTATTGTCCAATTTAATTTTTATCAAATAATGTCTTAATAATAACTTCATTTGCACACTTTGAATTTATAGCAAAGTTAAAACACTCATCAGGAATAATAATATGTTGTAGTATATGCAATACAAAGCTTTCAGAGGAACACTTCCCCATCAAAGAACGCTTCAGGTACTTTCTGTAGATTTGATCACTACTGCACCATAGTTCATCATGCAGTTTATTTTCAAGACTGCTCATAATTATTGTTTTTCTGAAACAGAAGTTAAAGTAAAGTTAAATCCCCAAGGTCTAGTATCTGTGAAATTGAAATTTACCAATCGTTTATCATCGTAAGGACTAAGTATTACTTATTCTTTTTATTTAAACACATCATGTCTCTTTGACCTTATCAAATATTGATATCTCCTTATTACGTTACCATCAAACAAAATATGTTTATAATCATTTATCGTGATCTGTTTGATGCTTGCATGGGTAGAACCCTTTGATTTTTTTACAACATTTTTATCAACAGTGTAAGCATACATTTTACGAAGTCCTACAAATTCAACATAATTGCCCATGATTTTCATCTTTCATTAAGCCGGGGACTTTTTATTTACTAATGGAATTCCAAAGATATTTTCAGGACTATAGTCAGATGTATCGAATTTATCAATGTCTTCTTTTGTACTCATAGATATCAGGAACCGAAAATGTTATATAAGGCTATCTGTATCTGTGTACAAGAGCTTGGAATTATTTGGAAACTTAGGGGATGTAACCATAATGAAAATTGTATAAAAAGTTTTTGAAACGTCTAAAACACTGAACCTGCATATATGGGTTTATTTAGATATACTTCCAGCTTGTTCATTTGAATGATGAGCATATCATTGCTAAATATTGTACAACTATGAAAATTTTTTTTTGTAAGCACGAGCAATAGCGACCCTCCCATTTGGTTACTAAACGTATATCCTTATGTTTACGTACATTTTCCATCAGCTTCCCAAAAACGCTATTAATCATTAATTTATAAAAATTTTATCAAATTCATTTTGAGATTGCTGACGCATGGTGGTATTTAAATCGATATATTTTTAACCATGGGGACTGTTTAAAACGTAATATACGATGCATTTTACCAACTTTAATCCATATTTTAAATATACTTTCAAATTTCTGTAATGAATTACGTAATTACGTTTTGGATACAATGTAGGTAATAATTTTTTATTTTAGAATTTGAATCAGGTTGGGGAACCATATGTTCGGGTGCCAATGGTAGATCACTGTGGCTCTCATGTAATTCTATGGGTAATCTAAATCACACTCGACTATATAGCCAATTTCCGAATCATCAGGATGGTTTATTAAATCTAAAGTTTCAAAATTAAACAAAAAAAAATCACCAAATGGTAGAAATTCTGACATGGTGGCTCCGTATAAATTATTAACGTCGTAGTACATTAAATACACACTTTCGGAAGTGGAATCAAATTTTTCCCCATGTACTTATTGTTAGCTTTAGCATACCGATTAGAACATTGAGCCACCACCCCTAATTCCTCTTTCAATAAACATTAGCATATCAATATCAGTAAATAGTTCTAACTTTACTTGTGTAATTTTAAGCATAGCATCGAATGCTAAACCGGGGCTGTAAATAGTGCAGAGGATCAAGTTTGTAAGTACTTAAACAAGTTTGCCGAAAATTTTCGAAAATATCAGCTAAAAGTAGAACGTCCGTTTTAAATACAAATCTGAGTACTCCCCTAACGATCTAATATGAAATTTGTTCCAAACATTAACCGCATGTGTAAAACTAACATCATTGATTCCGTCATTATTAAGATGACTAAAAAACGCTTCCTTAGGAGGTAGCCTGGTTTCGTCTAATTTATCCCACGTATCAATATACTCATAAGGAAACACACCTTTGCGAACTAGTAAAGAAAATTCTTCTTCATTGTTACAATTAGCTCGGGTAATAACTTTTTTACTATTTTCCAAATAGTTTGATAACTTTTCAATACTACTACTCATAAATCTGAAAGAGTCAATAAATCTAAACTTAATTTTACTACCTTCTATTACTTTTGTGAAAGAGATATATCTTTCTTTGTTTATGGGTAGGAGTGAAATGGTACCGGGAATAGTAGACAATTCTCTAATGACGAAATGGCTATCATAACCTGACAAATTATGAAACACAACCGGTAAGATGTGAGAGTCTTTATAGTTTAGGTTACAATTCTGATGTGATGCTCCTCGAAATGCTCCAGTGAAATGGTTATGGTCTCTGACCTTTATATCCTTATCTGTAAATGGTTTTTCGCAAATGTGACAAATCGTGGTGCTTTCAAAGTGTTCAACCTGATTGTGAGTTAAAGTACCCATAGGAATTATTTTATTGATGATTTCGGTGCTCCAATGTGCAATACTTTGAAGCTCTTTAACAAACCATTGAATGCAATCATTTCCTCTATAAAGCCTAAATCGAGATAAAGAATCATTGTATGAACACTTTAAGTAGTAAGCAATGCTAAAGGGTATATGTTTGGAATGAAATAGAGTATTACCCCCAAGTGATGTTAAATTTGTACACTTTTCTATAATACTTTCTAAATCCGCATAAATTACAAACGGTGCCTTTTCCTGAAATGCGAAATTTTTGAACTGCAGAAACATTTCCGCTTCGGTAGGCATCCTGACTGAACATTTATTAAGTTGATGACAGAGAGTGACATGTTTTTGTAGAAGGTGATCTGAAGAAAAGTGATTCAAGCATTGATAACAAATAAACATCTTGTGCCCCCTACTCGATAGTTGTTTAGAAAAAAGAGCTGACATATTTTTAATCCACGCGAAATGATAAACAGTATTATTTTTTGTATTAATAGCATCAGCAGTAGAACCCTCAGAATGACAATTAGGCGAAAGTACTAACAGATTTATAGGTTCCCTGACACTATTTTCCTGATTTACACTTAATACTAGCGGTAATACACCTTTCCCCTGAATACAAAACAAATTAATGGAGAGGTTGTTTAATTTTTCAAATTTTTTTACATCATCTATTTTAATGGGGAAGGGAATTGAACCATAATTCAAAACATCTCTAAAATGAGGATAACTGTAAACTCTATCTGAATGAAGTTGCACTGGGTATAATGCCGAAACAACGGCCCACAGGAAGCAGTACTCGTCATCGTTCTTAACATTCACTACCGCATGCTTTACTGCTATGAAGTAAGGAACTTTAACGTAAGTCGAAAGGCCACCTCTAAATGGAGTATAGCTATTAATATTCACCTTTAAATGTAAAACTTCGTGTAATGCCCAACCGGAATCCCTTTCCGAAAACTCCTCTAATTTTTTTTGTAATTTGTAATAAACGTTATTGTTATACCACTCACGCAAATTGGTGGAAATGTCGATGGCATAATTTTTAGTGGCAAAAGTCTTCAACTCGATAACATGATTTTGAGGTTGCATGAAATTGCAGGCTAAAATGATATTGACCTTTAGCATCGTTTGCCTTAGCATTACTATAACCTTTCGTGCAAAACTATTGTATGCATTTTGTAAAAAAATAAGAGGGTCCTTAATGTTTGCTATATTGACTATAATGCCTGTAAGTAACCTACCATTAAAACATGAATCTATAGAGTACCAACCTAATTTATGTGTACGTTTTTTAGTGACCATACCACTACCTGTTTTCTCTGAAGCGTTCTTTAACCGTTTAAGTCTCACAAGATAACACTTTAACAATGATAAATTACTTTCAAGTTTAAGCAAATTTTCACTTGCTTCTAAATAAATTTTATTTTGAATTATATCTTGGAATAGCTTAATATTAGTGTTAATTATACGGATGTGCTTTACAAATTCATTTTTGGTTTTTAACAATGGAATAATACGTGTTGTTAAATTAACAATATCACTACTACGTGGTACAACCTCACTCATAGTTACCTTCAAAACTGTATCCAACAATGCAAAAATATGAAGCGCACACGATCACACAGTCATGGACTTGTAGCAAATATTTTATTTATTATAACTGATATGTAAAAAAATAATAATTTAAGTAACTATAGAAGTACTTTAGGTTTACAATTACAAATATTACGAGTGCAATAAACTGACTGGTACAGAAATGCTGTTTATCGGTTTATATAGTCATATAAGCCCCCCATTCAAGGTTAAATATCACAAACTTGTTATAACTTGTATTTGACCTTATGCAGCATACAAAACCTCGACTTATATGAAAATGAAATTTGATATTTTCACACTCTTTAGTTCATTGCCTTTAGATTGCATATTCCTAAGAGCTTCAGTTCAGAAAGATGCAGATATTGCACTTTCTTTAGTATTATCTTTAGTGGACGTTTACTGGTAATATCTAATAACCTAACATTGCTGACATGACATGAAATACCTTTTCATGTCTAGATTATGATGCATTCCTTAGAGTTCATCACCTTTACTTGCACAGCTCAGTTCGTTACACTAACCACTTCCGGTTGTTAGCAATTTTTTTTTATTATTATGCTACATTCATTACAGATCATCACCCTTCGCTTGCATAGGTCAGTTCATTCTACTAACCACTTCCACTCGTTAGCAATTTTGATAACGTAAACAGATTTACATGTATATAGTGTTAAAGTTTTATGTGAATACTCATTCATTACGTAGTAGTCACGATGGCTTCAACAAGCAAGAAAACTAAATTGTCAATGAAAAAAAAGACAAATATTCTGCAAGATATCTTGGTGCAACCATGTTTTAGTTACCACCCTGCAGAACCACTCCCGACACATTCAAATGAAAATATTCCTGTCATATCTATCAGGGACAGTGATGTGGAGGAGGATTTTTCACGATATTTCGAAAAGTAAGTATACGTTACTAAAATGAGTTTTCATTTACTGATTTATGTATTGGCTAATGTAATTTATTATCTTTCTAGTATTACACCGGCAACAACAGTAGTTGCCACACCGCAACCACCACCATCACTTCACTATGGAGGGAAGAATCTATCCCTCATCCAACGGGATGATTACCAGAAGGGCCTTGTAACATCTCCACCAGCACATCTTACGCAAGACCCTTCGACATTACAAGAATTTAGGGCGAAGAGTGTGAGATGGTTACATGAAATTTTGGTGAAATACACAAACAGTGAGGTGTCGGGAGTGGCTCGCATTGAGCAACTAACTATGGAGTTAGCTGAGGCTAACCAGCAGTTACAAAAAATTAGAATAGGTATAGCAAAAACAGAAAACGTGCTGCGTACGTTAGAGGACTTAGATGTAAATATTTAGAGTAGTGTCTATAGTGTAGTTTAGTCAATTTGTTTTAGATGTGTGAATAGTTTTAAATTAGTGTATGTTAGTAAGAAGTTTTTGTATAATTTGTTTAGTATCTTGCTGTAGAATTTATTGTAGTAATAAGTATTTTTATGTTTTAATAAATAAATAAATGTTAAACTTTTGGTTTACTTATCCTAAAAATTTTACTAAAGCTAAAAACATCATTGAAATATACATATGATTTTATATATCTCGATTTTTGTGTAAACAGTGCGGACATTCAACATTTTTTAATAAAAGATGTTTACTCTTATAATTGTACATACAAAATGAATATCGTTCAAGTGCACGCCAATTACTTATGCAACACAACTTGCACTTTTGCATATCATTCTACATTTCTTTTATTTATAGTTACATTAAAAATTACATTCATACATAACTTTATCGATATTCCATTTTAATATTATAGGCTTGTTTTTTATATATACAAGATTGATTCACCATTTAAATGAAGCTATGATTTAATGTTATAAATAGAACAAATTACTACATATTTGTATTTACAAATAAAATGTGATTTATTTTATTATAAAACAGAGAAAATTTAAATGAGTAAGTTTAATGGTGATTTGTTATTTTAGTACAGCATAAAATTTAAGTGAGTTCAAAATTGCATAGAATCTCTTATGTGTCCTTAAATTTAAATTTGAAAGTGCTACCACGTGCGCTCTTAAATGATTGATATATATTATGTATACAGATTTTTTGAATAAAACTTTCAATGTTAGGAAAAAAGCATAATTTCACTTAAATAACACTGAAGTATAATGAAAATACATTGCATGGTATCTATTATGTACATACATTTTCAAATCCGTTTCAAAGTTGTAATGTAAACTGATGACATATAAAATAGAATGTTTGCTAAATGCTTTCACAGCAAAATAACTGCGTTCATTATACTACAACTATTATTAACGCTGCACCGAAAATTACAAGTCATGTTTTAAGTGTTGTTTCAAAATTGGGGTAATTTAAAGAGCATTTAGATACATTAAATGGATAAATTGCAGCACATGTTTCTTCTGAGCTTACGTAAGTACAAAAAGGTGTGTTTTAAGTGCTTTTTGTTGTTTCAAAATGGAATTGGCTAATTTAAGTGTAATTTTTTCATATTTCGAAAAAATTTATACGTAAAATGATAGATTAACACTTCTAAAACACAACTGTGCTGAAAAAAAATTTTTTTTTTGCTCAGAATTAGACGAAAAATTTAAATTTTTAAGAGCGCATTTTTCTAGGACTTTACTTTCATATTGCTTTAATTGGTAAAACAAATTTTTTTTATCACATTTTGGGGAATTTTTGAAACTGCTATTATTGGCGCTCTTATTTATTGGATCTGTATACGAAATTTCAGAATTTTTGGGTAAAGGATTATCGAGTTGTGATTTATTAAGCAATTAACAACTTTCAATTTCATATTGCTTTAATTGGTAAAACAAATTTTTTTTATCACATTTTGGGAAATTTTCGAAACTGCTATCATTGGCGCTCTTATTTATTGGATCTGTATACGAAATTTCAGAATTTTTGGGTAAAGGATTATCGAGTTGTGATTTATTAAGCAATTAACGTTCAGTTACGTATTAGTTTAATTCATAAAACAAAATTTTTTTATCAAATTTCTTTTTTTTTGGGAATTTTGAAACTGCTATTATTGGCGCTCTTATTTATTGGACCTATATATGAAAATTCAGAATTTTGGGTAAAGAATTATCGAGTTGTGATTTATTAAACGATTAAATGGATATTTACATATAACTATCATTACTATCACTATTGTAATTACTTATTCACTTTTAAAGCGTCTTTCGTTCAAATTACAATGCACCTTTATATCATGGCACATTCACTCGAAGTTGCATCATTTTCTTTTTACCTCATACAGCTCTAAATCTATCCTCAATTTTTTATTTCCTTAATTAACACCTCAGTCTTTTCTTCCTCTCGTCAATACTTAATAATTCTTTTCTCTTCTTATCATTCTTATTACTTTCAACATTTCTAGCAATAAAAGTTTACTGAATAATGCAATCCCGGAGAAGCCTTTTTATTATAAACATGCATCCTTTCAAAACTGCTAACTTACTCAAAAACTTTTAGATTTATAAGAATGATTACCTTGCAACTTCTATTTTAGCTTTTCACCTTGACCTTATATTTCTAAGAAATATGACACCACCGTAAGTCAATAACCTTTGACCTTCAAAACTATTTTTGATTTATGATTACCTTGCAACTTTTTAGCTTTGACCTTGACCAACTACATTTTAAATCTCCCGCTTAAAGTTTGACCTTGAGCTCCAAAAGCTTCCGATTTCACCACCAGAGGGCGAGTGACTCAAAATTTAAATCCCCCGCCAAAAACATGCTTGAGACGTGGAGCGCGTTCTGGCATAACGAGAAAACTGACTTGACCTTGAAATAAATCCCCATAAGATTTACATGGGGTGACCTTGAACTGGTCCAGGATCGGCCTTATATTACTACTATAGTCAGATTTTAAAAATTATTTTTTCATTAATCAGCTCGTAAATACGCAACTTTTGAGCCCTATTAGAACTCGATGCTCCAAAATTTTCATTTTCGGCCCACCCAAATATATATACATATAAATTATAATAACCGAATGATTATTTTCAGATTTCTTTCATTAAGAAATGAGCTAAAATACAACATCCGCAAGGGTAAAATTATACGGTATTCTGTAAACTAATTTGCTATTTGAACAGCTGGTGCACCACATCAATGCTACACCTTTTCCTACATAAACAGTCTCAGTAGTAACATAAATAGTAGCTACTTAGTAAGTGCTCATATGGCCTACCGGACTCAATATACCTTTATTACCCTAGGTTTTTACTTATACTGCTATAAATATTGATAAATAAATTTTAATGCCCAAGTTAATTGTCCGTTTAATTACGTAGAGCCTCTAATGTAAGCATTTATTCCATTGCTATTATAAACTGATAAGAGTATATTATTATGAAATAAAGTAAATTTACGAGCGAAAATAACCAAAAAATTTTGTTGTTGAAATTTTCAACGATTGCACCAATGCACTCAGGCTGATAATACAAAAAAATTGTTTTTATATAAGAATATTTAAATTTAACTAAAGTATTGCACGTCTCATTATTTTTAATGCAGTAGTTTTGTGGAACGTTGACTACCTAACCTTAAACCGAATTGAGAATATCTGTATAAAATTAATACAGTAATAATGTTACAATGAACAAAATGTATAAACGGCTAACTGATCTATACATTTTATTACCGACTGAAGACTAATTTACCAAATTTGGAAATGAATATAAATGAGGCGATACTTGGTGGATTATTAGAAACTTTGTCATCTAATACTCCTGGGGAAGTAGATAGGTGTACCATGATAGAAAGATTAATATCAACAAACTTTCGCGTTCGTCTAACTTCATAGTTCTGTTATTGACAACTGTTATCTAAATGTTTAACAAATAAATACAGAAAACTTTGTTAGGTTCTATTTTAATAAGAAGTCCCTTGGTTTTATGTATAATTAATCCTTGTTTATATAGGTTACTCAAGGGTTTTCTGGTTATGCTCATAACACTTATAATGTAACTCAACTTAAATTAAAGGAGTAGGGATTATTTAAACATTCCTAATTTACACAAGACCAGTTAACATTTTGCTTTTATAATTACCAACTTTAGACCTTCATTTTCTGCTCTTAATGTTTGATATTTTGCAAGAACTTGATTACTAAATTATTTAAAATAAATTGCGGCTAATTTAATGACCTAATAATAAACCAACACCACTGTATTTTGTTTTATATAAATAAATAAATAAAACGGATGTCATTAGTAGCGTAAAATAACTTTCAAAGTTAATTTTGATATTTTAAGATAAAAAACATATTGAAGCAGTATTTTATTTTCAATGACACACGTTGAAAGTTTTTACTTAATTTTAAAAGCTCTACATGATCATATTTCATGAAGAATTTTTAGTTATGTTAGAATTTTAGACGATATTTAAAATTCATTAATTGCAGTACAGGGTAAATAGTACACACGTTTGGCAAACGTCCAAGTAACATAATTATTGTAAATAATGACTGTCTAATCTAAATACTAAGCGTTTGGTAACTGTTTATTTCATGCGTATTTCCTGCAAATGACGCTGATAGAAAAACAACTTAAAACTATCTGCGGAAGTGTAAAATTTCAAAGCGGTTTTTTAACAAGAGTAATTGCGAGTTGGTAAAACAAAATGACTATTAAATTTTATTAAACTTTACACAAGAAAAATGTAAAGAAATTTAATTCAATTATAAGAATCACACCAGATTTTTAATAAAATTATTCCGGTGTAAAATATATACATAGTGATTAAAAAATAAAAGCGTCATAAATTATGTAATAAAGCAGAAAATACGCTATGAATTTATAATGCGCCTCTTACTGTAAGTAATTAGTTTACCCGACTTTATAATTTGATGTTTCAAATATAACGTTTGCTTTCATTAAATAAATAAGAAGCTCTTTTTTATACAATCAGAAGCACGTTTTAAATTCATATCTGCAAGCTCTATTGGAACCCGTAAACAAGTGGAAAGTATACAGAAAAATACTCGTTAAAAATCCTACAAATTAATAGACTGCCATTTTTTATTCTTATTGCATTATATTTGCTTATAATTTTAACTGAAGCTGTACAAATAAAGATTTAGTTATTACTGTTCTGTTGGTTTTTATGTTTTCACGAGTTTAAGCATGACCGTATTTTTACAGGAAAATTTTATATGGTTCTGAAATTTGATGTCTGATAATAATTAGTTTTGGCATAAGTACATGTTTATTGCCGAAAATAAAGCTACGGATACTTTATGCTTTTTTCCATCCATCTCGCTAAAAGAATGCTTTCATTATTTCCATTTCCTGCATTTATCACACTTTTGACCTGTTTCTTTGTGGATTCTAACGTAGTTTTTTAATTGTGCGAAATGAATGTAATTTTTCATATTTTTTTTTATTGAACTCTATTAAATAAACGTTACCTGTGTGCGGTGTGAAGTTAACAATAACAATAATTTTACTACCTACGGCAATTCTACGTGAAATAAAAAAGAGTAAATTAAAAAGCAATTAAAAAAAGCGTCCATATCTTCGTTTGTTTTAAGAAAAATTTTACACTTTCAAATTAATCTCGTATATATGTACGGGTATAAACGATGTTTACCAAAACACTTAATTTTGGGTGTTTAACCGTTGATACAGATCAGCACTTTTACCTACGTTTATTCTACACGAAACGTAGAGTAAATAAAAGCAGTAGAAAAGGGCACATATTTTTCGTTTGTTCTAAAATAACTTTAAACTTTCCAATTCGTTTCGAATGCTTGTTGTTGTTTAGCAATTTGTTCCGGATTTTTATCATCGTACATTCTGTATGAAATACAGAGTAAATGAAGGCAATCGAAAAAGAGCTCATATTTTTCGTTTGTCCTAGAAACAAATTTTGAGCCTTCCAATTACTCTCGTAAGCTTGTGTATAAACAGAAGTGACTAAAATACCTAATTTGTGAAATTTATCCATAGATTTCGTTCAGAATGTTTATCAGCGTCTATTCAACGTGAAATATAGAGTAAGCACAAGCAATAAAAAACAGCAAAGTAGCGAAGAACTGTACCCCGTTCCTGTTCATCGACAGAAAAGGAGATGTCGCCAAAGTGAATCTTTTTGTATTATCCGAGACATTGTTTGATTTAATTGACAAAGTGGAAGAAGTGAAAAAGGCCAAAGGAAAGAATGGAGGACAAATCCAGGGACGCTAAACAAAAACATGTATGGAACGCAATCCATCAACGGACTCGAGCACTTTGTCCCTTGATGAGAAAACGATAAATGAGTCTAAAAGTCGAAAGAAAAAAAGCAGGTAGGGCGGTCTCCCAAGGGAAAATCCAGAGGCACAAGTAACCAAAGGGATACCAGCGAATAACTTCTAGACAATACACCAGTGATAATGCAGTTTGTGAAAGTAGGGCAAGTACGTATGAGTTAGTATTAAACTTTCTATACAATTACATAATGCCGAAAGTGTTTTATACTGGCTCTAAGTTGCATTCCTTAATATCAAATATTACATTCTGTGTACCGGGTGGCCAACTGAGAATGGACGAAGGAATTCGGTCGGTACAGACCGCGATCAAAAGATATATTTGTTTGGTACTTGGAAACTCGAGACCTAAATGTAGGGTTTGTTACGGACGAATGCATATTTTTAAAATCAAGATGTCGTACAATAATTAATATGAACGTGAAACGTAAATTAATGTTTCTTGTTTTTTTATCACTTTTCAAAGACGGGGGTTGATTTTCGGGAGTAGACATGTTAGTGGAAACCATAGGGGAAGGCAGTTGCTGTTGAGATTTTGATCGAGCGGGATTGTTTTTATTGTTTTAATTAGAAACTCCTGTTCGGTCTATAAATATTTTGTCGTGTATCTTTTAGTAAAACTAAAACCATACTTCCTTCTTTTCTTTTAGTGTATGTTTTAATGTAAATTTTTCCAAAAATTGATCTACAATTAATTGCCGCGGAGTCGAGTTTTAAACAGCGTACATTAACTCGTCATGTTGGTGGTAAAGTGTATTTCTGATTGTGGACCTGAACAGACTAAATTTGGCCTATCGTGCTAAAGCACTCAGGAACACTTAGGAGGACGGATAGAGGGATAATGAATTGAATATATATTCAAGTGTAAGTAGGTATTTTTATATAAATGAAAGCTCGCAGCAAATCATTTTACAAGCCTATGTAATCTATTAAAAATCGAGCATTGCCTTGCAAAGGTATCTTATTCGCACGCGGACTCATTAAGCTGAAATCTGCTAAAATAAAAGTACAGGGCTCCCTCATTCTGGTATTTGTGTGAATTAGCATTGTCCTTGATGTTTATATTTATATTTGTGTAGAGGTGGGCTGGTGAACTGGTACATGATACCTCTGGTTATTATTTGTAAAAGGCAATTACCAAGTGGGTACAAACTCACGGGGCCAGATAACCATTAAACACCTTGAATTTTACTTTTATTGTTTTTATTGTTGTTTAGTTGAATGAGTAACCTGAGAAAGGAGTGCTGTATTTTTCTAACGCACTCAAACTTATATATCGGTTACGATGTTAGGATCTATTTATAACTTACCCTTGTAAGGCTTTGTTCTAATGAGTGTTTTTTTGTCAGTTTGTTTAAGCAGAATTGTTTGCCTGCGAAATAATTTCTCTCCTTATATATATATATATATATATATATATATATATATATATATATATATATATATATATATATATATATATATATATATATATATATTGTGTAGCACACTACGAAAATTTGATGAATACATTAAAAATATTCCGATTAAAATCGTTGTCGCGATACCAAAAGATAATTACTAAAAGTTATTCTATAATAATTGTTATTTGAGAATGGTTTGTATTTCTTTGTTTTTGTAAGACATTTGTGTAGGGTTTTAACTGAGGGCGGCCCGCAACCAGATGTTTTAAGTTGCAGGTGCAGACTCAACTGCATTTATCGAAAGGGCAAGACAAATTGGTAAATATGTTTATAAAAGCGTTTTGAAAATAAAAATGTCAGTATTATACAAAAAAATTACACCGCGGTCAAAGAAAAATTTGTTCATGAGTTGAAATATGATAGTTTAAATACAGGATTTCTACGGTTGATTGCACATGTTAATTAGAAATAATGTTTCTTTTCATAATTAAAGGCAAAAGCGTTCACACGAAATATTTTATTGCTTTTGTTAGTTGATATAAAAAATAGGGGGTGATGGAATAAAAACGGTTTGTTGTGCTTAGAAGGGGGAGTTTGATTAGAATTTTCAAAGCGTGCGGGAGTAAGATTTGACATCGATTAGGTGTTTGTTTAATTAGATCTTCTTTTCTTTGTTTTGTGTTAATCGATAAATCCGAGTATTTAAACATTTGTGCTGGTGAAAGCTTAAAAAGGATAACCTACATTGATAATGTAAGTAAAAGAAAAGATTTTACGGTTTGTGAAATTACACAGAAAAGGTCATTCTACCTACTCATTTAAATTGTTAAAACCAAACTGAAACCCTAACTTGCAAAACTGTTGTGTTCATTGAAATTACGCAGGTACAGCGAAACTCGTTCTCTTTTTTTCTTTATGTGTTCTATTTTGTGTATTGATAATTCCAACCTGTATTTATAATGATAAAAACACAAACGATCATAGGTATAAAGTCAGAAAGCTGACCCTAACGATCTAGTTATTTATATATTTATCCAAATGTCTTTCTTGTTACCGTTATATGCCTATATGTCTATATTTTTGTGTTTTGTTTTATGCCTAAGAAGAATTGAGAGCGTTATTATCTTGTATTTGTAATAATACCTACTAATCATGTAGGTGAATCGGTGTTGCAGGACTTTGTTTCAGATGTTATACTTTTGCCTTAACTGCGTATTTAATGTGTTTGGCCACGAATGGTTTTTCTGTGTACGCAATTATACCATTTATTGTTATTGTCCATGTGTATCATTTGTTGTGCTCGTATCCACAAATTTGTATGCGTAACGTACTTGCCCTTTTTCATTTGTATCTACTTAAATAATCTGTAACCTGTTTAATTTTCTGTTGTTATTTTTCATGTAGGTTGAATTTGTAATGTGTATTACTAGAGTGCTTAATATATTTGGGTGTTAAAAAAACCGCCATGCTTGGTTAAACAAAAGGGCCACATGGTCGGGATAACACTCTTCCCTTTGTTTTTTTGTGATTGATTGACGATCTTATTGTGGATACGATCACACTGTTTATGTTTATTGCATTTATGTGTAGTTATTTAAATCGCTTTGCATTTATTTTTGGTGATATTTAAATTTTGTAAGGTACGCCCTTTTAACTTGATTTAATGATGTCCTTTGTTGTTTTTTTTGTGTTCTGTTTATGTCCGGTTGTCCCACACCCTGTATAATGCTTTATATGTAACTATTTACCTAAAAGCAGACAGGAATTGGTTCGAAAAGGGATCCTCCTGTTTGTTATTTATTACCTGTTTATTTTGCTTTAATTTGAATACCATTTGTAGACCTGATTTTATGTTTATTTGTGACTAAACTTCGTTTTATGCAATGTTATAGATTTTGTACGCCTTTAATACCGATAGAGTAGTGTTGATACATATTTAATCCTTTGATTGCAATTTACTGGTGTTATCTGATCTTTATTTTTTTTCTTTGTGTGATTATTATTGGAATAAAGGGAGTTTTCTTGGTGATTCTTTTTCTCCCGATGTAAATAGGATGACGAGCGAATCACCAGGTAGCGCAACTCGTTCATCTCAATTACCGTTTTGTTTCATTTAATTACCTTGCCACCTTATGCAACAAATTAATCTTATCCGACCCTATCTCCTGCACATTACACAACGTAGGTTATTTGTCCCCTAGACGATCACTGTTTTTTTTAATCAGGTTAGAATTTTGCAAGTTCTAGATCAGATTTGTAAATCAACTCTGATTATTTAATCACGGCCAGTAAGGGAGATTTAAGCTATTAATTGGAGTAAGCCTAACATTAGCCGAAGTAGCATCATTCTCAGTGACATCAATTTAAGCAATTAATAATAGCATCTTATCACTCAAATTAAGATGCATCCTTTAGCTATTGTTTTGTCTCTTAAATTTGCATTAATGCGAACAAGTTCAAATTACACGTTTCATGATAGGGTACGTCTGGGTTACGACAATATGTATATATATATATATATATATATATATATATATAAATATATATATATATATATATATATATATATATATATATATATAGGGTGATTCATGTCGACGGTACCTTAGCTGTTTAAGGAAAACGAGACATGGGATCTTTTTGAAAATTTGGTTACTTACATGGCTGGCTCGGATCTATCGATCTAAAATATTATCGCGTTGCGACGTTGTCGCTTATGTGGAAAAGTGGCATCACCTTTGATATTTTTAATGAGATGACCTATAAATTATTACATTTTTGGGTTCGCTATTACTTTTAAATTATTTTTGCTTCATACATTCCCATGCCTATCTTCAACCGTTTTTGAGTAATTAATTAATTTCCTTATTTTTCAGTCAAAACATGGTTCCAATCGAATGTTCATTATTGTGGTGTTTGAATTTGTAGAAAGTTGAAATTAATTGGATATTGGTATTAATATTGACAATTAAGATCACAATTGTGACACGTCCTCCGGTCTACAAGAAGAGCTCGTTCTCGAGCAATTATACAAAAAAAGTTCACTAATACAAAGAAAATAAGAATTGGTCACTCGAGAGATCACACCTTTGTAAGCTGGAAGTGTATGGTTCAATTAAGAGTGAAAGGAAAACGAGTTGGATACTTTAGTTCACCCTGTACATACAAATGATTACTTATACTGCGAAATTAACATTAAAAAGGGATAAAACAAAAAAAGATATATGAATAAGATTTACATATGTTATATAAATAACACAGGATTAAGGAAAACCGCAATCACTTGATAAGAGTGCAAAAAGTTCACATTAGTCAGTTTTTGTGTAATATTTGAAGAAAGTAGTGATTCACGTAAGTTATTAATTATTGGATTAATCACTATTAGAGGCAAGAGTCAATCGCTTCTGTCAATAATACACTATACACTTATCATATTACTACGCGATTTTTTTCACGTACAGCGGTTCCTTTCTATTTAGTCTAATGTCATTGTTGAAACCTGGGCGTGGTGCGGATGCGTTTAATTCACTGTTGATAACTGGATTTTCGGCAATTAAGGGCGCGTTCGGTCGTATCAGTATAAAGGGTTGCAGATAGTCATTCTCCGTTGTCAATGTAGCGTGTGGTAATTGTCGTAAATACTTTCTTCTTGGGTGACTTAACTTTTCAACATCCAATTCACGTTTATAGGGTTGCGAGAAACATCTTTGTGATTATGCGCGCATGTTCTTAAGGATGACTTTTCGAGTTCTTAGGAAAAAGTAAGGAAAGGCCACGGAAAAGATTATAATCGTTATAAGATTTCGGAAAATTATGTAGGTAGTGTATGGAGTTCCAACAATCTGTTATTGTTTCAAATTTTAGAATAGGATTATGCCAACGTGGTAGTGTCAACCCAGTAAATCTTGATCAAAACGTTAGAATAACTTGTTGCTTTGAAAATTCAATACCCAAGTGTATCTTGGGTAAATTGTCTCTTCTGCATCTTATGGTCACTAACGCTGCACCTATGTTTTGCAGTACTTGGAATGGATGTGTTTTCTGTGGACATGCAGTCGTAGAGATGATTTAGGATGAGTGATGTTCATTTTCTGGCTGCCTATCTGTGTAAGAAATTGATTATCGTTCCCTGTTTCTTTGCAGACTAAGGGACATAATGCAGAAATTTGCTTAAAGGATCCTCGCTTTAACACTTGCTTGACGAACTACACTGGTAGAGTGTTCGTACCTAAGTGTTCACTAACAAAACACAATTCTTCACTGCAGGAATCAAGTTGTGGTACAAGATTTGTCCAGTTGTTTGCACTATGTACTGAGGCCATTGTTGTGTGTGGCATATTGACCGAACGTGCATAATTCTGCGATGCGTAGTTCAATGGAGTCACTTTCTTGAATTGTATGTTGCTAAGTCGTTGTTGTAGCAACGGGATGTGTAATCCAATTAGCATGATCTTGAGTGACAAAATACATTCAATTAACGGTAATTTATATAGGGCTGATACTGAACTTAAAGCTAAAACATAACTAGTATTAGATACATTATACACATTTTCTAGGATAGTTCTTAGTTTATCTAAAGGAAATACGTCTAATTGCAATTTCTTGCTTTGATATTTTTTTACTATCTTTCTTCTAGTTTCGTGTTGTAGTGACTCGAGGTATACTAAATATTTAAGTTCAGCGTCTGTACACGTCAAATTACGTACAATACCTTTCATCGGGTTTAGATACCCATATGATAATATGAGATAATTACACGATCTCTTTCTTTTACTTTACCTAACAATAATAGAATTTCTTTGTCGTTGGTGAACATTAGCTTTACATGATTTCACGCTACTAAAGCTTGTCCCAGAGAAAAATGTCGCCAAAATTAGCTCTCATATAAAATTCCGCCGCTGCGTAAAAAAGGTTTATATTTTGTTGATATATGTTAGTTGGCTGTGCACTAAATAAAAATAAACAGTCGGTCGCATCCAAATCAGTTTTTACAAAAATGCCGTGTAATCAAGAACAACTTCGGGAACAAATATTATACAGTGCTTTTCAAACTGGTGACATTTCCACAATATGTTGAATACCACAAGGAGGACTGTGCAGAGAGTGATTAAAGGATACGTTAAAACGGGTACAGTGCGAAGAAAAGAAGGAAGTGAACGCAAGTTGGGGTTTGTTGATAAAAATTTGGATAAAAATGTATTGAAAGCTTTAAAAAAGAATCCAAACCTTTCAGTTAGAGATTTAGCAAAAAAGTATGGAAGTAATACGTCTACAGCTCAGAGAATTAAACAAAAAAATTCTATAAGGTCCTTTACGAAAACAAAAACGCCTAATAGGAATGCTACTCAGCAAATGACCGCAAGGTCCAGATCAAGAACACTTTATAAAAAATTGACCTCTAATCACACTTGCGTAATAATGGACGACGAAAATTATTGCAAATTAGATTTCAAATATTTACCAGGACATCATTATTACTCTGGAAAGGATAGAAAATCTGTAAGCAATGAATTCAAAGTTATTAAAACCGAAAAATTTGCCAAAAAGGTGCTAGTATGGCAAGTCATTTGTTCTTGTGGCAAAAGAAGTAGGCCATATTTTTCAATGACGTCGATAAATAGTGAAATTTACCTTCGTGAGTGCCTGCAAAAAAGAATGTTGCCTTTCTTAAGGCTGTATAATATCCTAACATTATTCCGGACTGATTTGGCAATATACCACTACGCAAAAAAAGTTACAGGGTGGTACGAAAGGAATAACATCGTTTATGTTATGAAAATCCCAATCGAAAAATACTGAGTTCATGTAAGGCAGAAGTTGCTAAAACATAAAAAACCAGCAAAATCTATAATTGATTTTAAATAAAAATGGGTCCAAGCCACTAAACTAATCTCAAATGAGAGTGTACAAAAAATAATGGGCGGGTTAAGACGAAAATTGCGTCGCTTTTGGATGGACGAGAGTTAAAGTTTTGATGTTTGGTAGAATTAGTTAAATTTAATTATTATTTAATAAAAATTTTCCAAAGATTTATTTTTTTTGTTATTTTGGACAACAAAGTGACGAGAATTTTTTCTGAGACAAGCTTTAGTTGGTAATCAAACATTTCATCATCATCGAATAAAATGATATCTTTTTCATCATAATATTTTTCTGGTCCTAACTTAATATTTGCAAAGTAGTCTATATGGTTATTCATCAAATAACAGACATATTGATTTTGTGAGCAAAATATTTCTCGACATTGAAATTTGTCTGTTATGCTTTGTGGTTTATATAACTTAAACATAATTTGTGCCGACGTTTGGTAGAACTTATGTTTGGTAGGCGTTCCAGATGTAGACCGGAACTAATTTCTACATTCATTGCCAATAATTTTGCATTCCCGATTAAAATACAAATTATTGTAATAAAAATCATTGTTTCTTTATTTACTTCGTTATCGCTAAATGATTCACTACAAACAACTATTTCATATCAACTTTCATTCGTTACCTTACTTTATCATTTTCTGTAAATGATTATTCCTTGTTTACATCGATGCTTTGCACTATCATTACCTTTACCGTTGTTCGTTGTAATGCATTAATTGTGCCTGAATTGAAATTTCCTTGAGAATAGATTGGATTATTTTAAACTATTGAAACTACTCTAAAGCGTGGCCACACAAAGAAAATTAATATTATAGTTCTATACTAAAGAAAAACTCAATTCAGCGGTAACACGTTAACTCGAACATTTGACATGTTCAATGAGTGCTTGGAATTACTTTTAGTTTTGATTACTCCTTCAACTTTACAATAATTACTTATTTTCCACTTTTTTCGTTTATTTTACCTGTATACTTGATATCAGTAGTAGTGGATATCGGCCTTAGTTGATTCCACTACCATTACCAATGCTTAGAAATAACGCTTACGGAATACCTGGATTCCAAGTTCCGGTGATCACACAATGACAATCACGTTACTAACTTCTAATGGTCTGTGAGAATCTTGCACACTATTCGCTACTTGTAAGTAATCTCTTCCGCTCTCTTAGCGGTGTTTTCGGGAACTGCATGCAACCAATTTTTCTTATTATGATTTGCTCTGGACCTAATTCTTATTCTTGACTTATAACAACAGCAAAAACATATTAATGGTACTAAGATTAAAATAAATACAGCTAAAAGGTCACTAACTTGGAGTACGTTAAGGCCGACTGATTTACGTATTTCAGGGTCTTCTAACTAAATTTATTCGGGTTAAATTACGTCTACACATATGGTAACACAAATACAATACTATGATTATTAACATTGTATTCCAAATTAAATAAGTCGTATTTCCTTGATACGTGTATAAATTGTCGTGAGTAACGTGTATCGCGCCCTCTAATGATTCAACGATGTGAGACAATGTGGACGTCGCGTCGTTTTTAAGATTTAAGTAAGGGACTGTACTTGACCAATTGGTATTTAAACATTCACTTACATTATCAAAGACTGTCTCTTAGTGTTCAGATTTTATTATATACGAATTTAAATTTGACCATACCGCTGGTAAGACATGGCTGGCTTTATACTCTTTTGATCCATATAGAGAACAAGGGTAACGTGCGGATATTTAGTTTTTTACTACCAATGCACATGCACAAGGCAATTGAATTTGGATTGAACCCGGTTGATTATATATACTTTCAAGGAATAAGAAAGTTTCATGGATGCTACGTCCTCCGCGAAAATATCATTGAATTTTTCTAAAAGCGATGTTAACTAAGTTTTAACTTCCGCTTTTGTGGTTTTATTTAAATATATATAGCGTGGTTATCGTCGTGTGTTTGTCTATTAATTAAATATCCTACATTTGTGCCCCAATAGATTTTAGTTTTACTTTGTTCTAATAATTGTAAAGTTCCCTTTGTGCTTATAAGGAGATCGTGTAACAACAGCTAAAGATTTATTAAAAAATTCAGGAGTCGCTTTGTAACGTGTAAAAATCGATATCGGATACATTATGATCGATTCTATAAATTTTCTGATTATTACTGTTTGGAAAAAACAAAATTTATCCGTAGCCTGAATCGTTAGGGTTGTTATTTACTTAAGTTTACTCGTTAATTATATATCTATCTTAATGATTTAACTTTTCTGTATTTGCTGCCTTTACCATTTATTATAATGGATTAAATGATTTTCTTTTATTGCGTTTACTTTTCTACGTTGTAAAGGAATTATCCCTTTCCGTATTTAACTTTGTAGTCCATAACAAACATTCTTAAAATAAACCTGCTAGTGCCATCTATACGTAGGTTCTGGTTATTTTCAAATTCTTACATTTTATAGGTACCTGTCACTTTGCTAGATCACCATTAGATGGTGACACTACTAAATAGTTTCATATTACCAATCAGGTTTTATTTGAAAACAAACATCTATTTAACATTTTTACAAAATTTGATAAGGAAAATTATATTGAACACCTAGTTTTTACTAAGGTGTGGTTCTTGTACCACGGCCATCTTGTTGTGGTGTAGAAATTATATTTTAGAGAATCCTTCTGTTTATTTTTTCGGTGTAAACCACCATTTATAGATGGGGGATCTTCATTCGTTGGAGTAATATAAATCGCATTTAGGCGTATGTAAGAATATATTTCACGTACACCCACATAGTGAGTTAACTTGATTTTCTTCAATCTCTTTATAATTAGAATCTTCCTTCTAGGCTCGAAATACGTTATGTAAAATTAAAAGAAATATATTTAGCCAAGTCATGGTAACTTGTCACAAAAAGCTCGCCTTCGATCTACAGAGGTAAAACTACGTTATGCGATTAACTTATTATATTCCTTACCTTTTTATCTCCTTGTGGTTGTGCGTTTCTCCACTTTGTCTCGCTTACTTGTTCGTCTTCTTTGTTTAATGGTTGCTGTTAAGATTAAGTATACGTTATATACCTCCTCATCTCGTTTTGGTTTTGCTCCGATGCGCTCTTAAATTGGAACAGCTCGTAAATGACTGGTAGCTGTGTCTCAATTGTGGATGACTCGCCGTCACTGGAGATTACGAGGACGGAAAAGGAAAGGTACTAACTACTGAAGTACTCGTTAGGTTAGATCTTTCCATTTTGTATTAATAAAATCGTAACGTGGAATTTACTTTTGAACCTGTCACCGATTATATGCTACCGTCAGATAACAGTGTTCTAAATTCACCCTACTAGAACAACTTAATAAATTTCTACCTTTGTTACAACTTCCTTGTCATATTGCTATTCGAAACCATTTAACGTTTATAACAGACTGTTTATAAATTTATCCAACCGGTAACTAATAGTTTGTGTATTTACTTTAACCAAAGTCATCAGGTATTATAACTGCATTTTTGTATAATCTAGTTAGGTGTTAATTTTAGCTTCCATCTTTATTACCATTTTAATAACTACTGTTTATACTATCATTTGCGCAGTAGCAGAAATTAACAGCATAAGTTATAAATTTCGTATACCGGTTGCCTCTGTCATATTACTTATACTGTATGTGTTAGCTTTTAAGTATCAAGTTTCTTTTATTGAGGGTAAGTGTTCAGATCATTGAACATTAACCGTGAATTGATTAGTTATTACTATATGCATGTTAATATATGAACTGAGCAAGCTTTTCCTATTCATAGTTATATATGCGAATTTGTTATATTTAAAGAGGGGGTTTTATTTGTATATTGTGAAACGAAAGGCAACTTGAATGATTATCTTTCTAATGTCCACCATTACGGTGTTTATATGTATCTAAATTTCCTTTTTTTGAGATTATGTATGAAAGATCATTCAACGTCCCTGAGGAGTTATTAATAATTTTAGGTAATTTAAAGATGACGTTATCACCAGTAAATCTCGCGACTTGCCCTCGTTTGGGTACATTCTCATACCTGCGCTAAACTACGCAGTTTCACTGATAATTTAATTTTTTTTTCGTTTCGCTTTTACTGTGATATTGGGATAAATTTATATTTAGTCATTGCTATGGGGAAAAATTGCATGTCCTGATATGCATGGGTATAAGACGATCTACAAATGGTCTTATGTATGTTATTTATATATATATATATATATATATATATATATATATATATATATATATATATATATATATTATAAGGTTTGCATATAATAGTGTTGTTGAGAAATTAGAAATAAATTTACTGTTGTTAAGAGAATTGTCGTTTAATTGCTATTCCTGGTGCTCCCTGTTTCAAGCTTTACAGGGACTCCCTTTCAAGAATTAATAATTTGTCCTTTTCTTTCTTTAATGCTTGTGGAGCCTATTTCTGGTCTGTTCTCCCTATCTGTCTGTCTATAATCTCGTTTTGTTTTCTAACCAACCTAACCATCTTCTTTAGTTTTACCCACACTTCAAAACACTCACGCTATCCGAGTACTCTGCTGTCTCAGAAACGTTTGGCTGATTTACTAGTCGAGCTAATTAACTTCCCATTTTATGCAACGTGGTTGGTTAGACACGTAGCAGGTTGGAAAAAACATTTATAAAAATCTTCGGGTGATAAAATCGAATCAATATTCACTAATAAATCGTTTGGTTCATTTATGTTTAGTAGGGGGTGTTCTGCTATTGTGACTGTATTTTTTATCTAATGTGGCAGTAGATAAAATTTTATTCACGGAAGTATTAAATGATTATTATAAGTTTTTGTTATGAACGAATAAGTTCAAAGGTAAATATGTAATTAAAAATTATTATTAATTTTATTAAATACATAAATAAAAAGTTTACGTCGAGTAGGATTTGAACATACGACCTGTACTTTGCTAGGTTCAAATCCTACTCGAGGTAAACTTTTTATTTATGTATTTAATAAAATTAATAATAATTTTTATTAAATGATTAGTTCGTGCGACCGATACTGCGGTCGTTGTTTTTTGGATTAGGTGATTTTGACCTACACGGCGATTTCTCCTTTTGTGGTGTAGCATTTCTATATGAATTATTTGACAAATTTCTATTTCTAAGCGATACTTAACGATTATTTTGTCCGCCACTATTATGATTGAATCTGTTTATATTATTTGTAGGTATATACTGGGCCATATTTTGATTGAAATTGCATGACGAGCTAAATGGCCCACTCTAGTACATGTAAAACAAATTGGTCTAGCATCCCAAGTTCGCGAATTTCGTTGTGAAATGTTCCCTCTATTATTACTTGAAGAGTTATTGTTGTAGTGTTGTTTAACATTTACGAAAGAATTAATGTTTTTGTTAGCACTGTAGCTGTACTTGGTTATTCATAGTATCGCGAATACGCATCTCTTGTAAATGAGATAATTTAAATACGGCTATTCTAAAGTTTTTATTATTTATATTATCAAAAGCCGGGAATATTAATACAAACTCTGACTTTAGACATGGCTGCAAGCCTTGAATAAAACAATCTACAATTTCGGGTAAAGGAACTGTAGGCTTAACTTGATGTGCTAAATCAAGTAAATCATAATAGTATTTTAATACTGTTTCGTCTATTTGTTGTTTTCATGACCGTAACTTGTTTTTGGATAATAAGGAAGAAGAAGTACCACCGAAATAAGTTCGAAATGCTTTTTAAATGCCCTCCCATGTTTTGTTTAAATTATTTGCATCTCTTTTATACTGTGAATACCACGTATACGCGTTTCCTCGCAAAAAAGTACCGAAATTAGTGATTTTATTCTCATTCGTCCAACGATTTGCTTCTGTACAACGTTAGTATTGTTGAAAAAACGTAATACAACTACTTACCCCTGGTATGAATGTATACGGAGTAATAAATTTAGGAAATATAGGACTAACTGATGTAGCATTTATTTGAGGTTCCCATTATTACCGTCGGTATGTCTAATTTTGTTATCGTTTGCGATTCTTCATGAGTTAAATTATCAGTTTCTATCGTTTTTACTAATATATTTTCTGAAGATACTTTAGTAGTTTCAAAAGAGGTTATATTTGGGTAAAAATTATTTTTTTCTTTGATAGTACAGTCTGGATCAACCCTAGTTGTAGGTGGTGATCGCGTTTTGGAGTAAAAGGCTCTACTTGAAAACCTACAACACGCCTATTTAAATTTCCACTGTTAACACTTTCCTGTAGACAACGGAAACCACAAAAATGATTAATTTATAGTAATTGTACAGATATGAGGATGCAACAAATTTTTTGTTTATTGTTGAAAAATTAATCCTTAATGATCTATTATTTCGTATTTAATTAATAGATAAAGGATAACGAGTGCATTTAACATTATAAACATAATAATAAAATTACTACAATACTATTGTTGCACATTATACGGCAATAATGTTTAAATTAAAAAATAACCGGGCGTCTTAGGGAACAATTGGAATTAAACAATATTCTTGCAATCAATGTTACAATATTAGTAACTCAGTTGCGCTAATATTAATACTAATATTACACTAATTGTAATAACGTAATAGTAATCGTAGTACTGTTAATAATGTAATAGTAAATATACCAACGATCCAGGCCTACTATTTATATGGAGATGAGCTGGGACGCTCTTCCTATATAACCAAGGCTTAAAGATGATGAACTTGGGAAACCAATATCCGTTATTAGGTAAGAACCTTGAGTAAATCTGCTGATACTGAATTTAAGTTCCTTTGTAAATCTGATGTAACTTCCCTTAACTTGTTATAATGTTTAGTAATTACGCAATTAAGAATTAATTAATATGTAAATTGAATATTGGTACTAATATTGACAATTAAGATCACTATTGTGACAATACGTAATGTATAAATGGATAAAATTTCTTAAATTCATCTCTGATGTCAGGTATCTGAAAAATTGTATCGTGATAAGGGATTTAAATGCTCTCTCTGGTAATATCTCGGAAATATATTTTTATTTCAATGTTATCAGCTCGTATACAATTCTAAAGAAAAGTCAATTGTTCGTAAAAACAAATCGTTCCAATATTTTTAAAGTGAACGTTGTTTACTGGGAGTTTTATTAACGTGTTTGGTTGGATTCTTAATCTGATTCTAACAATTACCGGAATAGTGATAGCTTTATGAAGGAGACTAATTAGATAAGAGATAATTAAAGAACGCAGAATGGTGAAGTACCATGGATCACGGTTATAGAAATAGATATGGGAATTTCTCTCACCTGTGGTAATTGAGATGGAGGTTTTAATTATTCTGATCCACTTTAGAGGAACGCTATCAGGTTTTAAGAAGTATATTTTAGTGAATCGGTGGTATAGAAATACCGAATATGATTACTTCGGGACTAAATCTGACTACAGGAAAATTCCGCCATGAGTAACTCGTACTTCCCGGATATCAGGGTTTCGTGAACTGGACTTAAAGATAATTACTTTGAATAGAAATTACGTAAAGTGAAATAGAAGTAACGTTCACTTTTTGAAATTAATTTTACAACAGGAATTGATTACAGAAGTGGTTTTTGTAACTGGGTCAACTTTTGAACTTGATTTCACCATGCACGTTTATTATACCTTATAGGTGTGCAATGGTATGTAACCGTAGCCATTTAGAGAACAACGGCAGGCATACCGCCGTACTAGCTACTTCCTGTGTTTGTGTCACCGAACAAACCCTACTTCCCGCCCGGCCAACGAGTTTATGAAGCGGTTGCGGGTTTACTTCCCGTCTTAGCGCTTCCGTTCATGTATTGTCTAGTGTTGGTGTTTAAAAATTTACGTATCGGCAATATTAAGTACTAAGTAAAAACTGGTCATGAGCGGATCCGGTCACTGTTGAAGATGTACAATGGTGAGAGACTTAGAAGATGGAAACAGATGTGGTAAGAATAAATGTATCGGAATCGGGATCTGAATATGTTTAACTGATTACCAGAATATCGGGTAGCTCAGACAATCTCTAGTATAATAATTCGAGAATCGTTTGGAATGGAATCTGTCTGTCGGCATTTCGTTTGCTATTAAGCTCATGCTTATGTTAGTAGTTACTTACTGATTTTGGCTTACTCGTAGTATCCTTTTTTGTCGACTATTCAGGAGTCCTTCTGCTCTTCAGACCTGGTCATTCTTTTCTTGGTGGAGTTGAGTTGTTTTGTGTTATTGTATAGCTTACAATCATAAGTTGTGGTTTTTTATTCTATTTGAGTAGTTGACGTTCTTCTGCTTAGGTATGTGTTGCAGGGGAGGGGTAGTGTTTGAATTTAAGTTTGGGACTTTTGTGTGGGTATTAATGAACTCTGGTTGGAATTGTGTCACAGAAAATGCGTTTGTGTGCAAAGTTCCTTTACAGTGTTTGTAATCTGTTTATGATGGGTGGTATGGTGGCGTGTTATATTGTAAGGTCGTTAGGGTACCTGAAAGGTAATTTGTGTATGCGTATAAGTATTCGGCGTTTACAAGAGGCGATAGAGGAGCGGTGATTAGGGTTTTGTTTGTGTATATAGCTGCTCGGAAATCCATAACAGGGCGTACGTGTTTTTTGTAGGTATGTTGTAGTGTTTTGGGACGGCAACCTCTGATTCTACCCCGGAGAGCGTCCAATAAGTTTGCTCGATTTCTTATCCTGTTAAGTGATTTTGTACATCGGGGGGCCAATTTAGGGTTTTGGTGAACTGGATTCCTAAGCAGGCAAATTCTTGTTGACGTGGGAGACTTTCCTTGTTTAGGGTAATGGAAATTTATCTTCGTGGTAGTTGGGATGTTTGTGTTTTGGAAGGTTTTGGATATGTTCCGATGCACTACCCAGAAGTCAGTGTCCTCCGCAAATTGCTCAACGACTACATTGGGAATGTTGGAAGCGAAGATAGTGTAAAGTATCGTAGCTAAAGCAGAACCTTGTGGGTTGAGATGGATCGGATGTGTTCCCTACTTTGATTCGAACTGATCCATTAGTCAGCTACGAGAGTAGCAGTTTGGGGAAGAGATCAGGTATGTTGAGGTTACGGATCTTGTGTCAAATGCTTACTTAATATCCAGAAACACAGCCGAGCTGCATTGCTTATGATTGAATGTTCTGGTGGTCTCTGTAGACAGCTTGTAAAAGGGATTGTGAGACGTTCGCTTGGGACGGAAGCCGAATTGGCTGTTAGCATGGAGTTCATTGAATTCAAAATGGTCTCTAAGTCGCATGGCTAGAATCTGCTCAAAGCATCTTCCGAGGCAAATTAAGAGGGAAATGCGTCTACAGGAGGCTGTCGTAAAATCAGAGTGCGGTTTGGGTATCGTGACCGTGGAGGCTAATCTCGAGTTTGTCGGGACGTGGAATAGGGTTAACCATTTGTTATAGAGGTCGGAGAGTAATCTGAGGGCAGGTATCAGAATATTTTACGGTTAAGGCCGTCATGACCTGGGGCTGAATTGCGTCCTTTTTTGAAGTACGCTGTGACCTGTCGGGAGTGATGGGGGCATAAAAGGGACTTCCATTTAATTGGATTTCGGGAAGGTTAAGGTTACGGAATGCTTATACGCTACTCTCTAGAAGTTCCTTGAACTGGGTGACGAATTGAGGATTTTCAGGGTATGGGAAAGTGGATTGAAGGTGAAGACCGAAAAACTCGGCCTTTCCTTGGTCGGAGGAGATTAGGTTTTTCTGTGGGTCAGTGAGATGGGATTTGGGGGTTACTTTTCTTCAGCTCAGTCTATCAAATTGTTGACAAAAGGGTTTTCCATTGCTGTGACCTAACTGAGAGGTGGCTTTGGTCCAAGAGTCTTCGGTATGTTCGCTTCTTTCTCGCCTGAGTAAGGCGTTGAGTTGATTGTAATCAGTGTTGACAGCCGGCCCCCTAGATCGCAAGACTTGACGATATATTTTTTCTATTCTCTTTGATACAGTTCACGATTTGCCGTGGATTCGGTTTGTGGAAACGTCGATGTTTTTGAATTGGTCTGAGGTTTTGACTGCTTCGGTAATTACGGAAATTAGGCCTCTGATGGCTCTCTCGAGATCATGGGTGGTTAGAGGATTGAGTTTTGGAAGGTAGTTGGAAATGTGTTCGGAGAACACGTTCCAGTTTGCGTTCGAAAAACCTTTGATTATTGTACAATGCGGAGGTGCTGGGGCATCTGGACAAAATAAAGTTTTGATCAGTAGTGGCAGATGATCTGATATGATCGAACAAGGAAGTGATCTATTATAGAGGTACCTAGGTGCTCGAAAAATGTAGTTTGCCAAGGAGGCAGGTTTGGTTATGGCTGAACGTAAAGTTTAACCATGGGAAGTTGCAGGATTTTAGGGAGTTGAATAGGGACTTTGTGTGTTGAAGCGGGTGTAGGAATCAGGGCAGGCAAAGGTGACTGGGCGAGTGCAGGTAATACAGCGGGTTTGCGTGTGGGTTCTGGCTTTGTGTATTTTTGTGTTGTGTGTGCAGGTTTTGTGAAGGTGGTGGAGCGTGTTAAAATGTACGAATGTGTGGAAGTGGTGGAAATGGAGGAGGCGTTAGAGTGTGATCGTGTGTGTGAGGAACTTGATGGCGAGGCGAGGGTGTATGCGTAGGTGGGCGAATGGACGGGTGGCGTCGGGGGTTGGGGAGTCAACCGTAGATGTAGTAGGATGGCGACGACGTGCTCACCATCACGACTGTTGGTATGGGTTCTGAAAACAGAAATCAGAACTATATGTTTTCAGAAGGAAGGGTCTTCGCCGAGGTGCAGCCTCGCACCCCGAGGAAAAGAGGCTTGGTAGTCAGAGACCCAATAGAAAGGAAGGAGAACAAATGTTAAAATAAAACAATAAAAATTTAAAATTAATGAAAAGATTTATTAGCTGTTACTGCCTCTGTCCCGACGTCGATTCCGGTGTTGGCGGTGTCCTGGATTCTTCTTTGTTTCTGTCTTGTATTCTTATGCGAAGACCGTGATGCCCGGACCGTTAAACATGGAAACGCTAGTTCTTTTTTTTTAATTACTTAATTAATTATTAATTGCTTATAGAGCACGACCTTTATGTACGAATGCTATCTCGAAGGTGCCTCTGTTGGCAAAGGAAAATGGCGGTTTTATACCAACAGAGTGGTGCGAGTTGGTATGACGTAAATCTCGTTGATTGGTGTTCTCGGCGGCGGCCGGAGAATAGTGAGGGGCTTTATTTCAGAAATCTTTCGACGATTGCTATTTACTATTTCTTGTCTGTACAGTTAAAGAAAAATATGAATTCTTAAATAATTGATATAAGTTTTATACGGAAAGGATTTGAATTCTTTACAGTATATTTTGATCAAAAGGCATAATCCCTAAAAAAGTATTAAATTACCGAATCAAATACGCTTGTACATATGTAATACTTAGTTTTAAATTAGTCACAGTAAAATATAATGGTTCCCTTACAACGCAACGTTTGGTTTGATCCTTTGAATATCTTTGATCACTGCCGTGATAATTATGTTAACTACGTAATTCACTTAATCGTATCCAATAGGGTTTAAATTCCAATCAAAGCAAAATATTATTTGAATATACATATATTTGATCACATAAGGAATAAACCAATAATTATCTAATGAGTATGTCATTTTTGTGATGAGATAATCAGCTTTTACGTTTCGATAAAAATTGCATCTATATACATTTATTTTGACATTTCATTTAATTAGCTATTTAATTAAAGTTTCTAACGTTAATTAAAGAAAAATAAACTTAGTTAAAAAAGAAACAAACCATGAAATACTACAAAACAAACAAAAACATAATTAAAAAAAAACCAGTGTGAAATGTTGTAAACAGAAATAACTGTCTAAAATGGCCACCATCCTTATGAATGGAGAGCTTAATTCTTTTTAAAAATTGGTCTTAGCATCTTCCAGAGTAGCAGGAGTAATTATGTTGAAAGTACGTTTGATTCTCATTTCATTGTCGTCAGGAGTGGTAAGCGGCGTCTATTTTTTACATACCCTCATAAAAAAATCAAGGTTAGCTCGGGAAATGTGACTGGCCAATTAACTGGGCCGCCTACTCCTATCTATTTGTTTGGAACTTTTGGCAAGATAACGTCTCACATATCGTCGAAAATGTGCAGGAGTCCCATTGAACTGAAGCCATATGATATGTGTAACAGTTAACAGAAGTCTCTTGTCAGGATGCTCTTGATTAGCAAATGTTTGTCCATATACTTTTGGTGCGAATAGGCATCGAACTACAAAAATCATATTAATTCATCCGTCAAGTAAATATTCGTCCATTTTATTTAGCGATAACACAACTTTAATAATAATGTTAAACTTGTTTTACAATTCAAAAATCATCTTGCTGCACCAAATTTTCATGAAATACGTCTGTTGTGTCTAAATCAACCTTGATCGGATAATTACTAACGCTTACACTATAATTCAAATATGAGTAATCTACATATCCCCAAAAATATGACTTTTAAGGCATTCATATATAATTGTAAATTTTCTCTTTAATTACCATGCAAATCCGCAAAATATATGAATAGGGTGATTCATAAAAAAATAATGGTTAATACAGATAGCTTAAAACACGAGTTATTTAACCAAACTTTTTCACTATCCCAAAAATGATCAGATCAAATATAGGATATGCTTAAAACAATGAATAGCTTACATATTAGGCTACAAAATTAGGAAGTTTCTATTTGAAATATGCACAAAAAGCCACTCATTATAATACTAAACATTACAAAAGCTATTCCACCAGAACTTCATTATAGAATTGTCATGCCACTTAATAACACACCTCAGTTTGTATTGGGGTTTTACACACAGCCTTCAAGATTTGTAATATTTTTTTAACAAGTATTGAAATATCTCCAAAACCAATGTTTATTATTTACAAATATATAACTTTGATAAGGCACGCTCTTTTTGAATACACTGTATATTACAAAATATTTTTAAAATGCAGTTTAAATTAACCTGCACCAATCTATGTGAACAATTTTTGGAAAAAAACAGTTCTTTAGCTTCTAGAAGCAAACGCATTCAGCTGGACTAACCCTGTATACCTTAATGATATGTTTTTGTGCTGTCGATGCAATAGCAATGGCGTATTTATGAATATGTCAAAAGGGAGCCCAAATAAAAAAAGGATACTAAAAGTAGGTGCACAGCCTCCTAATCTTCTTAGTGATTTCCCGTCAGCTTAAAATGCAAGTTGCTACCGAATTATACACCAGTTGGAATTGAAAGTTCTTCAAAACATACCTATCGCTTAGTTCCTTATTTCTTTAGAAATACCGTTTAAAAATGCAATTATACAATAATTGTTCACTAAAATATTCCACTACACGTATGTGATCAATTGTTAACGTAGATCGCTATACTCGTATCTATTGTACTATATACTTCATTGAACCTTGTTGTTATTATTCAATGGTACTGTAAATGTACACGATGGCGATTTATTGCGATTAATACATTAAACAAATTAAATGGCATTTCATGAATCATTCAAGCTATTATCATTTTTAAAGTTGGGAGTCATGGTCAAATTTGGCGTTATGGTCATTCCTTAAATTGGGGGTTGTGTGCAATTTGGGTATTGTGGTCATTCTTAAAGTCAAATCTGCAGTTCGGGGTTATGGTCAAGTATAACATTGATGAGGTATCGTACACCGATTTTTAATACATGCATCGTTTTGTGTTATAGTCAAGTTGGGTTTTGGGGTCATTGTTAAAGCTATGGGTTGTAGTCAAAGTTAAAGTTCGGCGCCGTGGTCATGTGTTGCGGTAAGTTTAACATCAAGTTGGGGATTGTGGTCATTTTCTGAAATAGGGCGTTGTGCTTTAGACCCGCTACATTTAAATATGTAACTCAATCCCACGTTTTCAAACCTAGGTCATACGTGGTGCAGTAACCGAGGGGTAAGTTGAATAAAAGGACTTTTATTTATGTTTGAAAATGTAAACTCTCACCATTATTACACATAATAAAATACTTATCTTTTTTGGGGTTTGTAATGGTGTATTTTAAATTATACAATCTAAACGTTTCGATAACACATACAGATATCTTCATCAGTAGTAATATGTATTAAAATTGTTAAAGATGTTGAAACAAATTTCATAGTTGTCGTTAATAAAAAAAAACTTCTTCATAATGAATCGATTATGTTTACCATATTAACCTAAAATGCAGCAATATAATACCATAAATGAAGTATAACTATTACCTATTAACGTTTTTGTTAATGATTAGGCGATACATTTGTACAATCACGTCAAGACAAAAATAATAAACCGTAATTTATTATTTATACGATAAGTAATCGATGTGACATGAACCAGTAATAATGTAACGTTTGCATGCCTTCATATGTGTGTTATATTTGAAATAGTATTTCCTATATAAATAGTAATATTTTTTATACAACTAATAAGATTTGCTAATTTGTTGCTTTTTTAAAAAGCAATAATTTCCTTTACAACATTTTAAAGATGAATTATAATCCTATACGTAAGCCATTATACCATTAAAATACCTAAAAATGAAACGTCCTATCTCCGTAATCTCCAAATGAAGCTTCATAAATTAATCACAATAAAGTACTTTAAGAGGAACGAAAATATGACAAACACCAATTTATTCCTACGTAAAAGTTAAAATTAGTAGAATTAATTTATCGATATTTTTACGTCTTGAATATTGAATTAAATGTTCAATTATTTATTACTAATGTTTAGCCAGCTTGTGTGATCCATTCCCACAAGTTGCATTTGCAACAGTGCGAAGATTTTGATCATTTTTTAAAAAAATATATGTCGGTAGACTATTACCTAACCGTAGTTAAATAGGAATTAATTGTACGAATTTTTACACTCCAGTAACTATATGAAGTATGGCAAAGGGAATGTATTACGATCAAGAAAAGATTCAACTTCAAGACTGTTGACGCATCCACGTATTGAAGGTCACTGAATGCGCGTGTGTGTGCGTGGCGTACGTGCGTGTTTGTGTGTGAGGTGTGTGTGTGTCCGTGTACGTGTGTGTGTATATGTATGTATGTGTGTCCAGATGGGTGGGAGGGCGTGCGCGCACGTGTATGGGTGCGTGTGTGAGTGGATACGTGTGTGTATGTTCGTGGGTGCGGGCGTGCGCCCGTGCGTGCGTGTGTGTGCGTGTGTGTGTGGGTGGGTGGGTGGGTGCGTGCGTGCGTGCGTGTGTGCGTCTGCGTCTGTGGGTCTGAGTGTCTGTGTGTCTGTATGTCTGTGTGTCTGTGTGTCTGTGTGTCTGTGTGTCTGTTTGTCTATGTGTCTGTGTGTCTGTATGTGTGGGTGTGTGTGTCTGTGTCTGTGTCTGTGTCTGTGTCTGTGTCTGTGTCTGCGTCTGCGTCTGCGTCTGCGTCTGCGTCTGCGTCTGCGTCTGCGTCTGCGTCTGCGTCTGCGTCTGCGTCTGCGTCTGCGTCTGCGTCTTCGTCTGCGTCTGCGTCTGCGTCTGCGTCTGCGTCTGCGCCTGCGTCTGCGTCTGCGTCTGCGTCTGCGCCTGCGCCTGCGCCTGCGCCTGCGTCTGCGTCTGCGTCTGCGTCTGCGTCTGCGTCTGCGTCTGCGCCTGCGTCTGCGTCTGCGCCTGCGCCTGCGCCTGCGCCTGCGTCTGCGCCTGCGTCTGCGCCTGCGTCTGCGTCTGCGTCTGCGTCTGCGTCTGCGTCTGCGTCTGCGTCTGCGTCTGCGTCTGCGTCTGCGTCTGCGTCTGCGTCTGCGTCTGCGTCTGCGTCTGCGTCTGCGTCTGCGCCTGCGTCTGCGTCTGCGTCTGCGTCTGCGTCTGCGTCTGCGTCTGCTCTGCGTCTGCGCCTGCGCTCTGCGTCTGCGTCTGCGTCTGCGTCTGCGTCTGCGTCTGCGTCTGCGTCTGCGTCTGCGTCTGCGCCTGCGTCTGCGTCTGCGTCTGCGTCTGCGTCTGCGTCTGCGTCTCGTCTGTGTGTGTGTGTGTGTGTGTGTGTGTGTGTGTGTGTGTGTGTGTGTGTGCGTGTATGTGCGTGTATGTGTGTGTGCGTGTGTGCGTGTGTGCGTGTGTGTGCGTGTGTGTGTGTGTGCGTGTGTGCGTGTGTGCGTGTGTGTGCGTGCGTGTGTGTGCGTGTGTGTGTGCGTGTGTGCGTGTGTGGGTGCGCGCGTGCGTGCCTGAGTGCAAGCGTGCGTGCGTGCGTGCGTGCGTTTCTGCGTGTCTGCATGTCTGCGTGTCTGCGTGTCTGCGTGTCTGCGTGTCTGCGTGTCTGCGTGTCTGCGTGTCTGCGTGTCTGCGTGTCTGCGTGTCTGCGTGTCTGCGTGTCTGCGTGTCTGCGTGTGTGCGTGTGTGCGTGTGTGCGTGTGTGCGTGTGTGTGTGTGTGTGTGTGTCTGTGTGTCTGTGTGCCTGTGTGTCTTTGGTGTCTGTGTGTCTGTGTGTCTGTGTGTCTGTGTAGCTGTGTATCTGTGTGTTTGTGTGTCTGTGTGTCTGTGTGTCTGTGTGTCTGAATGTCTGTTTGCCTCTGTGTGTATGTGTGTGTGTGAGTGTATGTGTATGTGTGGTGTGTGTGTGTGTGTTGTATGTGTAGGCGTGTGTGTAGGCGTGTGTTCGGGCGTGAGTGTGGTAGTGAGTACGCGCGCGTGAGCGTATGCGTGTACGTTCGTGTGTGTGCATGTAGGAGTGTGTGTATATGTAGTGGTGTATGTGATAGTGAGAGTGTGTGTGTGCATGTGTGCGGGGGTGCGCGTGTGTGCGCGTGCGTAAGCGCATATCTATGCTCGTGTGCGTGTAAGTGTAAGCAGGGTGCGAGTGCCTGTGTACATGCGCAGTTGTGTTTGTGACTGGGGCTTGCGTGTGGAGTGTTGGTGTGTTTGTGTGTGTGTGGTTGTGTTGGTGTGTGTGTGTGTGTGTGTAGGTGTGTGTGTGTGTTGTGTGTGTGCGTGTGTGCGTGTGTGTTTGTGTTATGTGTGTATGCACCTTGTCCGCGTCTATGCGTTTGGGGTTATTTGAGTTTGTAAAGCGGGTGCACGTGCATGTGTGTGAGCGTTAGTATGTGCTTGGGTGGTGCTTGCGCTTGTGTGCTTGTGAGTGTGTGTACTTGTGCATGTACGTATGCGTGTACGTGTGGTATGAATTTACGCGTGTGCATATATGTGTGCGTGCGGGTGTGCGCATGTGGTGTGTGTATATGTGTGTAGAGGTGTGTATGTGTTGTGCTGTGTATGTGTAGTGGTGTGTTTGTGGGTGTATGTGAATGTGTGCGTGGGTGCGTTCTCGTGCGTGAGCGCGTACCTGTACGCTAGTGTTTGTGATTGTGTGCAAGGCAAGTTCGAGCGCCTGTGTGCGAGCTTTTGTGTGTATGTGAGTAGATGCTTGCGTGCGTGCGTGTGGAGTGAATGTGTGGATGTGCGGACGCGCGCGCGTGCATGTGAGTGGGCGTGAACGTGCGCGTGCGTACTTTCGTGTACTTGTGTGCATGAGTGTGTGCGTCGTGGCTTTGTTGCTGTATATGGTGGCACGTATAACGTAATTAGAAAATCCTCATACTTGAATTTATTCAAGATTTAAGTATACCCGGCGTCAATCAAAATGCCCATCCTCGAAGTAGGTTTAAAAATCCACATAAATTTTGCACATCCCTTTAAATGCAAAACTGGTCAGGTAGATTTTCTTTTGTTTTGTTGCACAAAGAAGGCCCAAATCCCCTCAGGGCGCTATATAGAGGCAATAAATTGAAATGAGTTCGAAAAATTACAATACAAAAGTATCAGTTTTTTTTATAAAAGTTGTAGGATTCAATTTCCCATTAGTGGGCATTATATTTCATACTGAGAATTCCTAAAGAGCCTAATTTGACATTTTGAGCGTTTCCGGTTTCTTAAAAAGACATTTGGGACGTGTGTAAATTAGATAATGCCACCTTAACCATGGGAAATTTTATGCCAAATAACCAATTTTTATTTTATCAATTACAACGTTTTTTAACTTAATTCGAATATTTATCTTATCAAATTATCTAGGATGTAATCGAAAACAATCAATGTAGAATGTATAAGAATGTATTTTCCTATTATTCTGGTATATTCGGCATATTTTCTTTTTAGAATAATTATGAATATTGCACAAAGGTTGAGCCGGAAGTCAACTAATTTGCAATACCATTCAAGTAATTACATGTAATCACCACAAGTAACTACAGAATCTAAAATTGCTTTGTGAAAATATGGTATAAATAGAACATGTGATTATTAAATATTTCAGTTATAACCCGTCTTGACTTTGTCGTAACTATATTGTGAAGCTTTATTTTATTAAGAAAAAATGGCCCGTCACTTAAGGCGAACAGATAGTTCGTTACAGCAAAAGCGAATGATTCTTGGTTTATTGAATAGTGGACTTTCAATAAGCGAAGTGTCCTGTCGATGTAATCTAAACCTAAACGAATTTGGTAAGTTCAAAAACAGTTTTTAATTTTTGATTGAAAAACTGTCACTTTTATATTAATTCGATTTTTAGCGGTACTTGTGCCTATCGGTGATCTATAGAGTTAAAGGAAATAATTTGGAATTGCATTGTTCCTTGTATTTCTTCTAATCAGTTCGTTTATATCGTAGATTAGTTGATTTTTTATTTTTGTGCAACAATTTCATTGAAGTTAATTCATATTAAAAGTATATTATTCCTATTATCAATTCCTGTATGGGAAGAAAAAGAACAGACTTGGAGCTGTTTTAAATTCCTTAAAGTAAACCATAATGACATTTAAATTTATTATCCAATTCTATTGTAATGCAATAAAAATAAAATCATTTGTTGGGTTTTATAAATACACATATACTTATTCAAATTCATTAAAAATATAAAAAAGATAATTCTTCTTTTTATATAACAGATTATCAAACCAGGCCATTACGTATTTTCATAAGAATTCTTTCATTAACGAATTGGTTGTTTAAGAGAATATCTACGTGCCCGTAATATAATGGAAAATTTACCTGACTATTACAATACGTTCTTGATTATTGCTAACATTTGAAGGGTGTCCAAAATTTCTACGTTAGATCGCCTCGGGAGGTAGGCTTTTTTATGACGTCATGATGAGTATGTATTGGATAGTTTAAATTGTGAGATGGATTTAGAAATTAATCGTAATGGATAGAGGGATTTACACCTGCAAAATCCCGGTCATTTATATGCTATGTAAAAAAATAATGAACATGTCATATAAATATTATTAACAACATTGGTTGCTATGCACGTTTGATACATGTAACATTCCTGATAGTTCTTAAATAACAATCATCACAACTTGTAGCAAGTAATTCCAAGATACACAGATAAAAATGGACCTTATCATTCTTGTGATTATTCTGAATAATTTTAAACACGATATTACGGTTAACAGTAAAATACAGATTTTAGTAGTTCCGGTTTAAATCAATTTATTTCACAAACCGGTTTATCCTTTTGGAAGGCTTGGGAGCAATAATTGAAGTGTTCTCAACTCCATGGGTTGATACGAAATGTCTCCAGTGGCACCCAAGAACATGGCACAGCTCTTCTTTGGGTCTAGACTGGACCTGTACGGCTTGCAAGCGGGACTTCATGTAGCCTTATTGGAGGCTTCCAAAATGATATTGCCCAGCGACCAATTTATAATCTAAATGAACCAATTTATATGTACGGTGTACGTCTTAATTATTTTGATAATCAATTACTTTTAATTATATTCTCAGAATCAATTTTATTTATAGCGTTATTTGTGGTTATTTGTTTATATGAATTGAATAAAATACAGAATTTGTTTGCATGAAACTGTCTTTGCCTTCAGATATGTCAATTTGACAGGCATTTTATTTCACACCACAATTCACACAATTAAAATTTAGGCTGTCCCAGTTTCTTCTGTTCGCAACTGTATCCAATAAATTGATAAATAAAAGTAATGTTAGTAGATCTAATGGCAGTACCGCCAACGTGTTAGATTTCTATGATGAAAGTGGATTACTTCAGATCTGTATATTGTTTTGCTTATACATTGCGGATTAATATGTAGTAGTATACGTAAGTATGAAATAAATGCATCATTGCTTAGGAACCCCTTGACACAAAATTCTAATAGAAAGTAGGTGGAATGAAAAGGTGTCGAGTTACCAGACCCATTTTACTTACACCAAATATTTGAATATAAACATATACCACTTAATATCAAACTTAAAACATGGAGTGCATAATAGGGTTGAATCGATATTCCAAGACAAAGATGAGCACTAGTATGTATACTTGTATCCCATTTAATGTTAAAACTAAGTATATGCTTAGAACAACACGTTTTGAACAAATACCAAATTTTTTTAAAATTGGGTGACATATTAATTTTTTTTAATATTATCTTTTTATTATTGTTTGTAAACAATAGTACGGCCAATGCCGCAGTTATAAAACGGAAATCGATAAAAGGAAAATTAGACACATTTGTATGATTACATTAATCAACATTTTAATGTATGTTGACCGATCGAAAGTGATCTGTAAAGTTACAACGTTCCAGGATCGATTCACAAACGCAATTCTTTCTCCAAGAAAAGTGTCTTACTTTACATATTATAAAGCAGTAGTTATAATTTTCATAGTACATCCTTGTCGTGATTTAAGTCTCGTAAATTGTTAGGTTATTTTTAAACTTATACTTGAATATTTTTTACAGGTGAAAATTATGCGAGCCTATACAAAAATTTTTTCATCATAGCCGAAGTTGTGCAACTCCATTAGTGCCGTAGCAAATCCACAATCTCCACTCTGCAGGCGATTCGCTTACAAATTATGGCACAATGACTACTAGATCGTTTCAGAAATGGCGCAGAATTGGTTTTCACATACCGACGTCAGGACAATACTAATATTACCTCATCCTCGAAATGGGTTTTATACACCTGACTCAATACAATTTATAGTGGTCTAATTTCGTGAAATAATCGATGTAATTCCGACAATTGCTCTAACAACTGACATTCGAAATAGCCAGTAAGTGCATTAATGTGAATTATTAAATGGAATGTGACTTTATGAAAATGGTTAACAAAGCGTAAACGTTCAACTTGTGTGGGTAATTTGAAATAGTTAAATGTGTGATAAATAAATTAAAGAGAAATGGCGTAATTAATCTAATTTAAAGTTTAATTGAAATCTGTGTTGACACTAAACAAAATTAAAACTAATTTGTTTTTATAGTACAATTTTGTACGGTTTAGTGATCATGATCAAAAAAATGCACTTTTTCTTAATTACATCCACCATTAATTTACTTTGCATCCACAGTCTGGACTTGAATTCAGGTGAGTACCGAATTTGTTATTATTACTGAAACAGAAAAATAGGCTTAGGTACATTAAAAATAGAAAATAATAATTCATTCGTTTGATTAGTGTCAATTTCGGTTTTAAAACGTTCTGATTCAGCGTTTTGAAAATTCATTAATAGCAATATCGATTTAATCATTTATTAGTATTTAACAAACCTTAGGCTGCAGTGCCTTCTTATAATTGTTTAAGTTTAAAAATTCCGAGAATCTGTTTATTTTTTTTTAATTTGACTTGGTGAAATTCATTTACAATTTCAATAGCTTATAAAAATAATGCAGTGCATATATATTAATAAAACCAAGATAAGGGTTTAAAAAGCTGTTTTTATTACCGGAGATATACGTTCACTATTAACACTTTATAAAGAATAAAAAATTACTGATTTTAATCTTGTTAGGAATAAAAAAACCTTATTAAAATTTTGCCAAATTCCAAAAATTATTGTATATAATTTCGTATTCAAACTTTTAAAGAATTTTTTATTATTTAGATTTGATTGTCGTACTTTTAAGCGAAACGTGAACTTTTAATGATGTTAAATAATTTGTTTATTAAAATATTTTTGTGATACGTATTTACATGGAAAAAGTTTCTTATAAATTTATAGGAAACTAAAATCAAACTGCACATATAGGGTGTCCAATTAGTATGTAAAAGTTTCATATCTCCTTTTGTAGACTAGATGTGAAAAAATTGTTTATAGCAAAATTGTAGCCAGCTATGGAATATATATACTTTATAACAACATCGTCAACCAAAGTATATTATTATGAATTTGAATTGTACTTATAAAACCCATCACGTCAATAGGAGGTTTTGATATGTTTATTGGGTATTTTAAAAGTTGTGTCCAATTTTAGATAAAAAACGTTATTATTTCAACGCCCTGTACAGCCCAAGATAGTTAATAAAAAAAAGTTACTTTTAGCATACAGGATTTCTTATTATGATGTACATTCACACAAAAAATAATTTTTGTAATTATTGATTAATTTGTATACAGGGTGAGCCAGAACACGCTTATAAACATTTCTTCATTATTTTAAACGGGCCACCGTATATTTTATATGGTGTTTGAATAAACCATTATTAACCATTCCCTACACCTACCGATTCCTTTTTTAGATATTTTCAATTTTAAGAAAAAATACTCACTTTTTATTCTTTTAATAATTTCAGTTTAAATAGTAATGTAACTAATTAAGTGAAAAACTCATGAAATGATAAAATTAATTAACATAAAAGGTAATGAACAAATCGAAAGGAATAAATGAGAATAGGAGAATGGTGAAAACCGGATGTGAAAAATTTAACTAAGAACTAATGCAATTAATAAATATAACTAAGAATAACGAAACTTAACATTTTACTTCTAAACAAAATGTTCAACATTAACGCAATGTTGTAATCTATTCTCAAAGGATCTTTGAACTGATCCTAAAGTGTATACAGTCATGTAACTAAATACTCTTCTAATTCTCTCCTCCATATCTTGCCGTGTTGTCGGCGGCTGCTTGATAACTTGATCTTTTACGTGCCCCCATAAATAAAAATCTATCTTATTTAAATTTGGTGACCTTGGAGGCCACATAACTGGACCATCCCTTCCAGTCCATCGGTTTGGGTAGTTTCGGAACATTTGGGAATGATGCACAGGAGCGCAATCGTGCAAAATCCATATCCGACGTCTTATAAAATGAGAGGAACATGTTGCATTAATCTAGATGACTGCGCAAAAATATTTAAATATATTTCACCAGTTACATGTCCTTCAAAGAAATGGGGTCCCTCAACGTAATCTCCGATGATTCCACCCCAAACGCTAATGGACCATCGGTTTTGGCTTGTGTTCTTATCACGTAAGGGTTAGTATTTGAATAATGATGGTAATTTCGTCTGTTTAAAAATCCATTTTATTTATTGTCGCTTCATCGCCAAATCGAAAAAATCATTTTGAGTGTTAATTCTATCTAAAATTTACTTTCATTTGACAATCATTTTCGAGCAACTAAATGTGTCTGTAAGTAATAAGGATGCATTTTATGTTTTAATAAAATTTTATTTAATGATGTTTTGCTGATTCCTCTTTGACTAGATACTGCACGTGTGGATCTTCTATAACATTTAACAGTACATTAAATTCATTTTGTTCATTTAAGGTTCGTTTTTCACTTTCATGTTTTTCATACGCTGAACTGTGCTCTGGAAATTTTTGTTTATAAATTCTAGCTGCAGCAGACAATTCTCGTCACTACCAAAAATTGTTGATAGCATATCTACTAATTCATTTCTATCAAAATTCATTTTAGAGTTGATTTTTGCAACGATACTAAACACAGTTTCAAATGCAAACAACTTCTATAATTGATACTGACAAGTGTCAAATTAAAGAAAATTTATTTATTTTTTCATGGATAACTAGATCCAAAAATTGAGATCGTTGGTAACACTCAAACTTGGTTATGACTAAAGATAATTGTTTATTCTCCATCATATGACTGTTTGACCAAATTTGAAACTTCACAATGTACAGATTCGTATTCATGATTTATATTTTAGTGTAAAACAAGCTAATGATCGCAGAGGCTACCTAATCCCATTAAAAAATAATGAAACATGAGTATTTTATTATTTAATTGAAAATATATTAAAAACGGAAAGCTGTAGGTGTAGGTAATGGTTCTCAAAAATAAATGACCTAATAAAGGTCCATTCAAACACCATATAAAATATAGGATGGTCCATTTAAAACAGTGAAGACAATTTTATAAGCGTGTTCTGACTCACCCTGTATACAAATTAATCAATAATTACAAAAATAATTTTTTGTATGAATGTACATCATAAGAAATCCTGAATGCTAAAAGTAATTCTTTTTTATTAATTATCTTGGGCTGTACAGGGCGCTGAAATAATAACGTTTTTGATCTAAAATTGGTCACAACTTTTGAAATACCCAGTATAACATATCAAAACCTTATATTGGCGTGATGGGTAATGTAAGTGCAATTCAAATAATGTACAGGTGTTAAAAACATAACTTTGATTGAAGACAGTGTTATAAAGCACCCTGTACATTCCTTATTAATTTTAAAATGAAAAGGTCATAACTGACCGCAATTTTGCTATAAACAATTTTTTTTGATATCTAGTCTACAAACGGAGATATTGGACTTTTACACACTAATGGGACACCCTGTATGTACACTCCGTTCTATCTTATATTGCATTAGAGAAAGCCATGATGCTTTTTTCTGTAGTGGTATTCCGATTTTTTAAAATGAGAAGTTAATTTGACGCCGTCCTGTCAAACGTAATCGTGCTGTACTCAAGTAACACATATGGTGATCAAGTCTCATATTGCATTAATAATCACTTGTTGAGAAAATGCCAAACGTCATCGCAAAGAGTTCAAAGTTGCAATTTTTAGTTGCTATAAGCACCTTAAAAATACTCTAACGGGGAGAAGTAATAAGAAACTTATCGTAATGGTGTCGGATACATTTCAAGTACATAACTTTTCCTGCACACATTAAGTATGTATTTGGTTTTAGGTCTGACAGCGAACTATCCAAGACACCATAACAGCAGGACTTCAAAATTTAAAGTCCACATATGTGGTAAACGCGGAAAATCAGCTTTCGTAAAGATCTACAATATTTGTGTATCTAGACGAAACGTGGATTTATCAAAATGGCTGTAATATCCGTCTTTGGGTGCACGATTCTGGCATTAAAAATAATCCATCCAATATTAAAAGTGAAGTTAAAAAGTTTACACGCGGGGTGTTTTCGGAAAACTGCGACTATTTGCTCGATTCGGGGAACGAGGATCGGGATTATCATAAAACTACAAATGGGGACCAGTTTCAAAATTGTGTGATTAAAGAGCTGATTCCTGCGCTGTTAAATCTAACCGGAAATTATGTGGTGGCTATGGATAACGCACTGTATCATTTGGTGTAGTTAGACAAGCCCTCCTCATTTTCTAGAATCAGCTTTAGCAGTGGTTGGTTACGTATGAGGTGAATATTTAGGGCAAAATTACAAGAAAGCAACTGTGGAACAAAATTCAACCTTTTAAGTTCAGAAGAGAAAATACGTGTAGGAAATTTCATGTACGTTCACTTGCACGTCATTAATTTATGTAAGTAGTCCCAACGTTCTAGAACGTATGGACGTTGCGCCTCCGCCGTTTTACCCCTAACTGTTTGGACCCCACCGTTCCGCCCCCAGCCGTTTTGCCTTCTAACCGTTTCGCCCTCTAACTGTTTCGCCTCTAAAGTTTTACCTCTAGCTTTAGCCAGCTCTTAGTAGATACACATAAAGAAAAAGAGAGCGAACACAGATTGATTTGCAAAGGACAAGTATGAACAGACGGCGAAGATAGTGAAGTTGTGAAGATCACCACGCATCATAATCATACAGCACAAGCTCCCAGGCTAGCAGCCATTCGTTTGCTTGTGATGGGAGGGAGCGTGTTACGACGACATCGGGGAAACCACATCACATTATTGCACACGTCATCGCAAAAGCTCACGCGGATATTGCTGCAATTCTGCTGGTCAAGTGCAACAGCTTCTGATGTATGACACGGGGGTTCAACTTACGTCAGGAAGGATGCTGATCTTTTCAACTAGAAGCAACCTCTTTTTTCGGCCAAGAATGATTTTCAGATGGTACACTCAGTACCGTACCAGCCATGCTTCAACAAGTTTTGAACTCGCTGCCATCCAAGTATTCAAATTGGACTTTTGGTATTTTTGGTAATTGGTATTTTAAGACCGGGATGTTTTTTTCATTTATCACAATCCGTCTGGAGAACATTTCAAACTAAAGGTTTCAAAGCTCGATATGAAAATGATCATAAGTTCGGCCGGTGGATTAGAATGATTCCCGCTTTGGTGAAGATAACATAAGCTATACACTAGCCGAATTAGCTGAAAGCGAAGGATTTCCTGAAGAGCCTGTACCCATAGCTAATTACTTTGAAGGTTGGAAGAGTAGTTGAAAGCTGCCACAGAATATTTTTACCTCGAATTTTATGGAGATATTATAACGTGTTTTGTCGTGTTGGGTTATTGAGGTTTGGGATTTATTCAAGTATAAATTTTGGAACCATTCCTTTGGTTACAATTTTTCAGCCTGTTAACGATATTTGGAATTATTCCGAATTGGAGTATGATATAGCACTCAGTTTATGTGAATGTCGTACATTTTTCGGTTTTTTCGTTGTAAATAGAAGGAATTATTTAAATTAAGATTTGGTTTACGTGTTGAAGATATAAATTAGTAAAAGGAATTTGAGATGGGGGTTTAAGATTTATTTTTGTAAATAGTGGATATTTGTATTTTTATTTTATCGTTAATTATAGTTTAGTCTGAGTTAAAATTACATTCTTGAAACTCGTTACTTTGTCGTTCAAATTGTTATCGTAGTATTGAAAGGAATTGAGTTGAGTTGTTGGATGAAAAGGGTTTTATGTAACATAATATGTTGCGGTATAAAGTTTTTGTAGATTTTGAAAAACAGGATGTGTGCGATTGGTTTCTAGATGTTAAGCTGGATTCTTTCATGAGAAGGGTGCAATATACAATTTGGGCATAGGCAGTTTATGCGGCGATTTAAAGAAATGACGTGATTTTTGTGGGGAAAGGGGGGTTTTGCTTTTCGTTAGGGAGTTCTAGTCTAGTTGTTGAGGGAAGAGGACGAACGTGGGTGATGAGGTAGACGTGCGGAATTTGCGTATCATGTGTTGGGGTTATTGAAGTTTCGTAGTAAAAGTTTCCAATATACCCTTAGGGAGATTTTTGTATAATATTCGGCCACCCCGTTAACAGTTGTTTATCGATTTTTTGAAGTAATATTTTTTACGAGCTTGAAGTTGTGTTAAGATTAGTGATTTTACTCATTGTGGACTAATTTCGCAGATGCTTGCAGATCCATAGCTTGCAAATTGAATATAATTGTTGGTCATCCCGAAGTCACTCCGCGTTCATGGCTATCCCAACAGATAGACATATTGCTGTAATTATAAAAGTATCGCTTTCACAAAATTGTTGTACACGGACAGCTGATTTTGATTTAAATATTTTCGTCATTAAATTTGTGTTTATAAACATTTAAAAAATGAACTGACAGTTATCGACTGATGATGTGCATTGGAAGTTTCTTGAGGGAGATTCAACGTGCCGATATCTACCGACCCGTCACCCAGGGGGCCAATTACGAGAAATACCTAAACCGCAGTATTAAGGAAAGGAGAAGATTCATAGTCAATTCATGCGTACAAATGTATAAATTAAGGTGATTTCTTACATACATTGAGTGTGGACGATTTTAATAAAGATTGTTTTTGTTTAATTATATTTCTCGGGCGGATGAATGCGCTTTTTTGTTTACAAATTTTGCTTAGGAACCCATAGGCGGTTAAATTAATGTTGTAAAAGTGTATTCACCCCTATATTAACCATATTATTTTGATGTTATTGTTTATTCTATTCCCTTCATGCTATACAGACTTCCGTATGGCAGAATGTGTCAAATATATTTGACCGACGTGACTGGTACTCGTTTTGGTGTTAATTAAAATTAAGATACATTATATTATTTTAGAGAATTGAAACTTGCAAGCGTTAACCCACTTAACTCCTAAGGTTTACAAAATTGGATGGATTTTGACTTCTGTATCACGCTGTTTATTCTATGTACTTTTTTAATTTGATCGTAATATATGAATAGTGTTTATAAATTGGGTATCTCTTTACAGTTATAATATTATTGTGACTCCATTTCTATTACTGCATTATTAATTATGTAAGAGCGAAATTAAGAGAGTAAATTATAATATTGGACGTACAAGCTACCGAGTCGTTTATTTATTTTATGAGAAATTTTAATTTATGCAACTAAGCAGCGACAATGTTCATTTGTTGTTACGTTAGTGAAAGCTTTACCGTAACGATTAATGAGAATTCCCCTATTGGGTTCTTTGCTATTTGAGTTTTGTTAATATAATTTAATTCGGACATGTAACTTTTGAGATCCATTGTAACATAAACATAAAGCAATTAGATCGTTAACCAATGAGCTAGGTTTTAGCACATAATTGTTTTGCGGGTATTGGGAAATATTTTGAAGTTCTATAGGAACCAACTTACCGTCGGGTAATTCACTGATTCACCTAGATATGCGTCTAAAGGTAAGAAAATATTTTTGTTTGTTTGGGAAATTAGCTGTGAACTTTTCGTATTTAGATACTGACCTCTTTATTGCTATTTACAAACATCCAAGCGCCCAAAGACACATCCCTATTGTAAGTTAAGTATTACGAGTTATCTTAAATGCACATATTAGTACCACGCCCACGCCCTTTATTACCACTGACCTACTGACCCACTTTTCATGATCTGTTACTTCCGTTCTACTGCCATTTTCGCTAGCAACAAGATGCATACATTGGTAGAAGACTACGTCATAGACGTCAAATTCCAAATTTTCCAATTCAGCTTTGGAATGTCTATCGGTGCGTTCTTAACGACCAACATCGAACAAATAATCACGTGGAAGGATGGCCCGGCGCTTTTAAGACACACGTGGATCGCAATTTCCAAGTATTTCTCGTTTTATTGAATGTTTGCAGACCAGTAAGGTAACAATAAGTACGAAATAGTACAACTGATCGCTGGAAATCTAAGAAATAAAGAGTATGTCGCAATATCAACTCATATGAATAGAACAGTTGAAGGTTTTGAAAATCATCAAGTTATTGATTACTTGCATACAACTTTGATTTTTGAATTTATTCCGGTTGCACGTCGGGGTATAGATGTTAAAAGATTTTTTTCTTTATATGTATCTACTAAAAAACTCTAAAATTAAAACACAAATAACAACAAAAAAAAGAGGGTTGCAGAAATCCTATTAGCTACCTCCTTGTGATGCAACTGGAAGTTAAAGCTGGCTAAAACTATAGGTAAAATTTCGGGGGCGAAAAGGTTTGGGGTGAAACGAGTTAGGGGCGAAATGGCTACGGGCGAAATGGCGAGGGCCGAACGGTCAGGGGCGAAACGGAGGTTGTGAAACGTTCCTAATTCACATATATGCACATCCTTTACATCATGTTTAATAGCCAAGAAATGAATGAGAAATATGCACTAGATAAATTTTATAACGCAAACAAGTCCGGATTTCCTCTGTTTTTTTTATTTTGGAAGAATGAAAAAAGGAGAAGGCATTCCTATTAGTTTTTACATGTTTATATAGATTTGGTTAACAAAACATCTCATTGCATTAGATAAGGCACGATGATGTCGTTTATGACCAATGTAATAAATGTTAAATTTCCGGTTTATGTAGTTAATGGATGTTGACGGTCTCAAGATTAAAATTTACTTTTTTTCAATAGGTCATTCGAAATACAACAGCTTTCGTGCAAACAATTTTAAAAAGTCAAGCTATGGTAGTAACTTTTTGTTCTTTTGACAGTGCTACCACACTCTCCCTAGATTTCCATAGCCTGCGTTAATGCAAGGTAAGATGGAACAGAGTATCATTAGTTGTCTTTTTAGATTTAATATTAAGAGTAGGTATACGATTGCTTTACGGACATATGATTTTATCAAATTGAAGTACACCGCAAGTCAGAATGTATTCCCATCGAATGCGTCTTATTATTATATTATATTTAGTTGTTTTTTTCTTTGCGTTTGGCGTATTGCAACCACAATTCTAAGCCGTTTTTGAAAAAATGAAGCGTTGTTAGTTGCTTTTAGCAAATTATTGTTTTCGCAGTTGTTGGCACAGACGTGGTGGTTTGCTTAAACATTTACTCTGCAGATGGTAGAACTTATTTAGTGGAATAACACAGATTTATTGCACCGAAAAGTAACCCGCTTAAACATCACTTCAGGACAAATATTACTTGTTTTCTTTACGGTGTTGATATTGTATCATACTATTTACATCTGTAGTAAATTAACTCTTAACCGTATCATTTGATGGAAAGGGCTAAAACCATATTAGACCCGGTCAGCACGTTTGTTAATTAATTAACAACTTCGATAAATTAATTAGACATCGTTCAATTAACTAATGGCACCCGTGTCACAAATGTTTTTACATTGATTCAATAAAAATATATTAATTAGTTACCTCATCTATTTATCATTTTCGTTTTGTTGTGTACCTACCAAAGTGTTGTAAGCGTTGTTAGATTGAGAGGGTGTAGGACGTTTCGCCGCGGCCGTTTCGCCGCAGGACCAATTCGCCGCTGGCCGTTTCGGCGCGGCCGTTCTGCCGCCAAAAGTACAGGATGGCCAAATTTCGATGTTTTAATAGGGAATCTCGCAAACTATAGCTCGTATGAAAAAATGGACCTCACATCCTCGATCTCTTTTTTTTGAGAAAACACTACGAATTGCTTTGTAAATATGAATTTATTAGAGTCGGAATTAACACACTGTATAAAATGTTGTTTTAGTTCGTTTATATTATTATTTTTTTTAATATCTATAAATTGTAATATATAAATTACGCCCTAAAGAACTATTTTTTTTCTAAAAAGCAGTAAACATGAGTAAAATGCCCATTCCAAATAAAGATACATATTTTCGAAAAAGAAATGTTTATTATTTCCTATGTAAATACTACAATACGTCAAATAATTACATTAAATACATATTAAATACATATGGGCGATTAAACGCAAATATTCTAAAATTGTTGTCATTAAATTCTCTCACAATTCTTAAAATTCTGTCGTCACCTAACGAGTGTCCTAATGATAGTTATCTCATTAGAAATAATCGTTAATAAGGTTTGAAATTTGGTAGATACGTGAGTTTTATACGTTACATTTAAAAAAATGTAAGATGGTATGTGCTAGTGTTCAATTGAATGCAATAAAATCATGTTGGCGGCAAAACGGCTCGCGCCGAAACGGCCAGCGGCGAACTGGCCCTGCGGCGAAACGGCCGCGGCGAACCGGCCGCGACGAAACGTCCCACACCGAGATTGAGAATACTAAATAGACAACGATACTGGTGACGTCAAAATTTGTGGGAAATTTGAAATTCTGGACAGTTTAATTTTGTTGTTTAGAACTTGACCATTATGTACAGGGTGAGTCAAGCTCAACGGGACGAAATCTCCTGGGCAAACGGTAATAAATAATAAAAAGTCCTTTTACAAGCATATGTAGATTAGTAACGGCTACAGTTTAAAATTAATCTCACATATACAGGGTGTTTCAAATTCGAGTAACACTAAAGTTATGTTTTTTTAATAGAACGCCTAGTATTTCATTAAATTTTTCAATTACTTTTTAAAAAATAATGTTAGTTTATTAAAGGTACCTTATACCTAAGTTTGATAGTTTTCGATTTATTTGACATTTTGTGAAAATACAGTCTCCTTGAAAATAATTAATTGCAACTTATCAAGTCAATTTCAAGCTATAATTTTTTTGCTTATTTATTGTATACTTTTTAGGCTTTCTATCGGTATAATTACAATAATAAATTGTTATACAGAGTGTTCCTGACAAGTGGTTTAATTTTCATCATCTTTTTTGTGCAATTTCTTTGTTATTTTAAATGGAACACCCTGTATTTTATTACATTTTTGAATTTACATACATAAAAAAATACAGCTTATTTGTTAAGGGTTTCATATGCCTATTTTTAATACTTTCCGAGTAATTTGCATTAGATTACTAAAATTAGTGCATTTTATTATTTTAATACAAAATTTATTATAAATGTTCAATATCATGTCCATTTTCACGAATGCACATTATTATCCTTTTTTCAAATGACCTCACATTCCTTAGCATTTCAGGATTTATCGTGGCGAATGCATTTTGAATACGTATTTTCATGTCTTCGTTGGTTGTTCAGGGTTTCGTATGTCAATTTTTAATACGTTCCGAGTAATTTGTATTAGTTTACTAAAGATACATAAAATATGTAGTTTATTCACAACGGAGGCTATGACTTTAATTTAGTATCTGTCAAATGTGCTTAATGTTAATAAAGCATTGCTAATTTCATATCTAGTTTTTTGTGATTGATTATAAAATGAAGAAGTATTCGTTAGAAGATCGTGTCAATATGTATCTAAATAAACCAGTATCAACGATTTAAGATGGTTTTAACCATCGAAGTGTTTAAACATGGCGCATTGCATTAAGCTGCGCGGAACGTTTATTGTTTATTAAAACATAACCTCTACTTCATTTCATATTACGAACTAGTGAGTTTGATAAAAGTCTTACAATAACTGCACTACCTGAATTAACTAACACTTTTAATATTAAAATAATGTTTGAAAGCAAATAAAAAGTGCTTAGTGTAATGCGACGTGTGAAACAGTTGATGTATAAAATCAATTTGAACCGTTGATACTTCATTATTTAGGTGAATATTTCGTTTGATTAAATATTAAATGATAAGCGTTGACGCATTGAGAGGTGAAAAGTCATTTCTTTTGTTATAGTCCATTAATTCGTCGTGTTAAGTAAAAGGTTAAATATTATACCTTAAGTAACGTATACATAAGGGTTAATTTTTAGACAATAAAATCTGTCCAGATTTTCAAATTTTCTCGGACATTTTTGACGTCACACTATCCGAGTCTATTACTACACGTTCATGATCATCACAGCAAGGAAACATGTAGAATTATGCGTATATATATATATATATATATATACATATATATATATATATATATATATATATATATATATATATATATATATATATATATATATATATATATATATATATAGAGTGACATAGAAAAACGTGCCATGCATAGTGTCACGCGATAGAGGACAATAAAATAAGGAAAAAAGTTCCTATGAACTTAGGTCCGCAACGCGGGTTTAATTATTTTTTTGTTTTTTTTAAATATCTTTTTACAATGATGTAATAAGCGGACTAAATTTTGTATACAGGGGACTTTTATCACGCAGAATTCAAATATGACCTTAGTTCTTTTATTACTGATAGAGGGCGCCACATACAGGTTTCCATCTTGTTTGAATCGGTCTTAACTTTTTTGCCTTACACTGTATGTCATTTTCGACTGCAAAAATTTGTTTATCCATCTCTTCTGCTTCAGATAGGTATACCTTATTGAAGTCGCTAGGACCAACGGTTTACGAGAAAAATGCATCCGATGCATGCAAATTATCCAAAAGCGCCAAAGTAACTTATTTGCAAAAACAATGACATAAAACTTCAACAATTAAATTTTAATAGCAACAATGAAGGGCAGTGATTAAAAAAAAACATTAAATTTTTAGAAGATGTTCAAATTGTTGTCCTTGCAGTTGAATACATTTTTCAATTCTTGCTAAGGATTGATGGCATCTTTGAAATATTCCTGGGTTATTACGGAATCTATCTGAGGATTCCATAATTCTTATCCATGGTTGCTCTTCATTATGTATTTCTACAGAATAAACATCATTTTCATGAATCCCCAAAATGAAAAATCGAGGGAATTAAGGTCGGGACTACGAGTTGGCCAGGGTAGAGGTCCCCCTCGACCAATCCACGTACTTCCAAATCTCCAACCTAAAAATTCCCTTGCCAATCGAGAAAAGTGAGCTGGCGCGCATCATGCATGTAACGCATTCTACCAATAATAGCATCTTCTAATAACGTTTTTAGTTCATTCTCCGAGAAATTTCGATACAGTTCACCTGTCAATCGACTGGGCAATTGAAATGGGCCCATTAAGTAAATGTCAATTATACCTGCCCACATATTAATAGAAAACCCATATTGGTGCCTTTTAATTACGATTTTGCAAATAACTTACTTTGGCGCTTTTGGATAATTTGCATGCATCGGATGCATTTTTCTCGTAAACCGTTGGTCCTAGCGACTTTAATAAAGTATACCCTTCTGAAGCAGAAGAGATGGGAAAAAATTTTTCTAGTCGTAAATGACATACAGTGTAAGGCAAAAAAGTTAGGACCGATTCAAACACGATGGAAACCTGTCTGTGGCGCCCTCTATCAGTAATAAAAGAACTAAGGTCATATTTGAATTCTGCGTGATAAAAAGCCCCTGTATACAAAATTTCGTCCGCTTAAACTTCATCACCCTATATCTTTTAAACGAAGGCGTTGCGGACCTAAGTTCATAGGAACTTTTTTTTCTCTATCGCTTGGCACTATGCATGGCACATTTTTCTATGTCACCCTATATATATATATATATATATATATATATATATATATATATATATATATATATATATATATATTATATATCATTAAAATAGTCAAAATATGGACTAAATGTGCCTTACTTTCTTTTAACACCCTTGAATTCTGTATTTAAAACAACAGTTTTCAGAAACTGCTCAGTTTATATTTACAAAAATACATAAAATATAACTAAAAACTAATTAATAAAACTAAAAATTGTTGACTTATTCTTAATTATTTATTTGAGCTTGGAAGGTAGTTTTCTGATTTTAATCTAATATTTAAATGAACTATAACAATGGATAATTAAATGTTATTCTAAATTACCTGGAAGAAAAGTCTTTTGTCTTTCCACGTGAACTGACGTAATTGGAATATTTTTTAGATTGCTAATAATTTATATTGAATGATTTAAATTGAATCGTTGTCAAATTTGAATGATTTGAGTAAGAGACCTAAATCCTTCGTTGTTATTTAAGACGTCATGTAATTTTTGTGATACTTTCCACCTTAACTTCTTTATCTAAACTTTGCAAATTTTGAATTTTTTCCGTTGATTGTATTAACGTAACTTCTGTTGCTTGCAACTGTGTAACAGTGGTACTAATAAAGGCATAATTAGCTTTATTAAATGTCAGTTGATGTGCAAGTTCTTTTTTTTTCAACATAAGCTTTGATTCTTTGATTGCGCTGGAGCAGTCATCAAAATTCAAAATTAATTCCTTGATACTATTATGATTATTTGCACGATACACAGCATCCAACCACGCACCTCCTCACATTATGACTGGTTTTGGGGGTAAAGAAATTTTCTTTAGCCGTTTAACCGTTTCTTTAAACGTGCTGTCTTAACAAAGGCTTTTCACACCATTCAGCAAATTATGAACTAAAGTATTTTGATTTTATGTATGGGAACCGCCTCCGGTAGAAAAAGTTTGATAAACTTTCACTTAAAAATCCAGCAACTGTAACACTGTCAGTCTTTCAGAGTCCTTTTGAATTAATTACACAGGTCTTACAAGGTTTTTCACAATATAAAACTTCAGTAATTAAATGTGAAATACATCGCCCGCATCTATCAGTAGTCTCATCAACAGAAAAATATTTGTAATTATTTACGATTATATCCTGAATCGAAGTCACGGTTCTGACGTAAATTTTATATACATACTTCTTTTTTTTTTAACAATTGTGGACCTGAACAGTCTAAATTTGGTCTATCGTGATAATGCACTCAGGAACACTTACGAGGATGGATAGAGGGACATTGAGCTCCCAAGAAAAGCCTACGAACAGCTACCTTAAATTTTTTCGTCTCATAAGTGAGAGAAAAGAGGAACTAGGGAGATTATGCCAGAGTTTAGAAGCGGTGTAGAGGAATGTGGATTGCGCCCGTTTGGTACGATAAGTGGAGATCTGTACTGCATACTGATAATGTGAATGAGCGAGCCGAGTGTTCCTAGCACAGCTAGCCCGAGATGGTATCAAAGGATGTAGTCCAGCAGCGTAATAGCCATTGTAATACCGATAATACAAAGAAAGAACTGAAACGATTCTTCTATGCTCAAGGGACTGTATGTCAGAGGTTAAGGACGGGTCATTTATAAGCCTAATTGCTCTCTTTTGAAATACGATCGACTATATCGAGAGCGTATTGGGGAGAACCAACCCAGAGGTTAGAATTATATTCTAGATGCGGTCGAATTTCGGCCTTATACAGCGGAAAGAGGTAAAGTACTGCTTAGATTAGTTCAAAAAGCGTATTTTACGCGCAACTGTTTTGGTAGCTGACAGAAGAAGGTCAACTCATGATAGATTTGAAGATACAGTCATATGCAACAGAGTAATAGAGTCTGAAAACTTAAGAACTGAGCCATTCATACTTACAACAGGAAATGATCGATCTTTTTTGGAGGACACAAGGCAACACTGACTTTTGCTAGCATTAAATCTAACTAGATTATTGCTTCCGTATTCGAGAATACATTGAATGTCTTTGTTGATTGAATTTGCCATTTCAACTTTAATAGCTTAAGACATAGAAGGCAGGTATGAGTAGACTGAGATAAACTACAATGAAGAGTGCTGTTGTTAGCAAAGCAATACATCGCATTAGTTGTTGAAAAAATAAAGTCATTTATGTATAGCGGGAAACGTGTAGGCGCTATAACTGGTCCCTGTGGCATGCCTGCGTTAATGCTAACTTCTTTTGAAAAACAGCCACCAACTACAACACGTATTCGTCTTTTATCAAGGAAACTAGAAACTCAGTTGATGAGCGTATCATTTAATCCAAACAAGGTGAGTTTGGCAAGTAAACACTTATGCCAAACTTGGTCAAATGCCCTTGAGATATCTAAAGCGACTACAATTGTTTCACCTGGTTGTTCTAATGTATCATTACAAGCTTAGGTCACATATGAAAGAAGATCACCTGTTGAACGACTCTACCTAAACCCATACTGGTAGTCAATAAGGAGCTTGTTAGTTTCAAGGAACGAGAGCATCTGCTGATTGATGGCTTTTTCCATGATTTTAGACAAAATAGAATTGATCGGTAGTTCGAGGGATCGGTCTTATCGTCTTTTTTGGAAATAGATTGAATATTTACTAACTTCCATGACGAAGGAAATTCCCCAGAAGACGCTGTCATCGAATAGAGCCTAGATAGGACTGGTACTAGTTCGCGACATTTCTTTAAGACAATAGCTGGGATACCGTTTGGGATAATCGCCTTATTGAGATCAAGCCTACTGATAATCGATTCTAGGAGCTTGTACCGAACATGAATCGGTTTCATAGCGTATGAGAAAGAGTTGACTAGGGGCATATCTTCTCCAGAATCATTGAGACACGAGTTTCATGCAAATAAATCCACAAAAGCATTGACCTTGTCTACAGAATCAACAACTACAGATCCGTCAAAAGATGTCACGGGGCAATCAAGATGTACCAAATATTTTACTAATGGCTTTAGCTAAAGACCAAAACTTACTGCCCAACGGAGATGTAGCTAGTTCATTGCATTTTCGTTGTTAAAACAATTTTCTAGCTTTAGTGAAGATGCTTTTGCAGATATTTCTAGCACCAATGTCTTACTCATGACACTCAACCGTTTTATTAGATTTCGATTTAATATCAGATTTATTTTTAAAAGAAATTGCATCAGCACAAGCCTTATTGAACCAGGGTTGGGAACGTGAATGACCTACACGATTCTGTTAAAAAAGCAATGTCCGAAGAAGAGAACAACTTAAAACAATATTCATGCTATGGAAAGGTTGCAAAGAAGTTTCGTAAATCACTCTATCTAGCTGAATTAAATCACCACAAGGTTCTGTTGGTGTTGCAAACAACAGCGGAATTAGGGACAGTAAAAGCTATTTCTATTAGACAATTGCCAGATATACCTAGAAGGGAAAGAACAGAAGTTTTATGAATAACTGGATTTGATGTAAGAAAGAGATCTGGGGGGTGTGAAATATGGATAGGGTTAACAGGGATTCTTGTGGGTTCAGAAATCGTTCGAGTCAGATCACAGGTAATAGTAAATGCCCTGAACTATGACCAGCTGGATTAGTAGTAGATCACAGTAAAAGCCAATTAGAGTTGTGAACATTGGAATCTTCTACTATTGAGATACCGCAAGATGGAAACTGAGACAGAAGGTAGTTAATTTTCAAACTAAGGTAATCGAAGAAGTCTTGAAAGTTACTGTCATTAGGAGACCTACAAATGTAACAGTAAAACTTTCCAAACTTAGGACCAGGATGTTTAAACCAAATCACGTCGAAATTTGTATTTTCCAAGGAAGAAATCCTCTTGCAAGCAATGCTGCCCTTGATATAGGCACATACGCCACCTTTACATCGAAAGTTAGAGTGAAGGTTGTATTGGGGATTTTGCAAGTTGGGTGAATCGGAACTTTCAGAGTAGACTTGTGTTTCACATAACAACAAAATATCAGGTTGTAATTGTTCAATTTGTTGATGAACAGCATTAAGATTAGAACTGATACCGCGGATGTTACAATAGTGGATTAGAAAGTTAGAACTTTCGATGACCGAGGTCGTTTGGGCCCTTCCCTCTCGGACATCCGAAGAGGGCAGGATTTACGCACGGCATTTATTACCCTAGAAACCACAGCCATCTTTTTGTAACTTTTAATTTTGGGGAATAAGGATGATAATAAATGAAGGATGAAGAAAAGGTGACCGGAGACCCGATATTAAGGAGCACATGGTAAGAGTGGCTGGCATGGGTTGCACATGCCTCCCACCTTAACGTACTTTGATCGGGAACATGTTTATTAGTGTAGTTAATACATCACATAAATAAAAATTTAACTCTTCTTGAAGATTCAGCTTCGATGAGGTAACTACAGATCCCCGTAGAAGTTACTTCTCTTTAATCCGTTTACAATTGGCTTGATGCGAAGCCGTCTTTGTGGGCTGTATCAGTTGAAAACAGACGTAATCTGTATCAATGGAACCTTACTTACGTTTCTTTAACATTTACGGGGTAGGTATGACCAAAAAATATGCTATTAATGCTCACCACCTTACTGTAGGCTTTACAAAAAAATTAATTTATGTTTCAAAAAAGTTCGGGAAAATCCTTGATCTACAAATGAACTAAAGAGCTGTCTTTCGGCATTTCAACTTGCACCACGTGGAATTCACGCACTGAATTCAAAATTAACTGAAGGTATAAGGGACTGTTCACAAGTTCAACTCGAAGGAAAATGGCGATAAGTAACTGCGTCATGCAAGTCAAGAGAATAACTAAATGCAGCAACGATTGCAGATACAAAATCTGCAAGTCCTTTGTGCAATAGTCATAATTTATGACCCATAGATAATCATAAAACCTCCCTGGGTTGGTTTACCTTGAAACGTGGACGATGAAGATAGCTACGGAGCTGGCGGATGCGAATAAATCAAACGTTTCTTGCCTTGCAAACAATTTCATAATAGGCTAGCAGAAAAAGATTCTTTAACATTAACACATGAAGCAAATATGCTTGAATATCCTCTCGATAATATTTTATGGACAAAGGTTCGGAACTATGCAAAAATTAATTTTCTTACTTAACTTCATTTAGGTTGATACGCGCAAATCCGAAAGCACAAATTTGACATATTATTAAATTAGAACGTGCATTTACATAAAATCACTGTCTTGCCTAAGAGCCTAAGTTGTTTTTAAAATACACTTTATAATTGATAAAGAGCCAATAGGTAAAGTAAAGTAAAGGGAATATACTGAAATACCTTGCTCGATTGGATAATGAAAACCCAGTAACTGATATATCTGGGGTTTTGTTCCCCTGTCAAAGAAAATGTTTGTTCTATATACTTTTAACTTTCCCATCAAAAAAGGTAGGTGGAACAGCCGACGTGTGTGTGTGTGTGTGTGTGTGTGTGTGTGTGTGTGTGTGTGTGTGTGTGTGTGTGTGTGTGTGTGTGTGTGTGTGTGTGTGTGTGTGTGTCGTGTGCGTGTGCGTGTGCGTGTGTGCGTGCGCGTGTGGGTGTGCGTGTGTCGTGTGTCGTGTGCGTGTGCGTGTGCGTGTGCGTGTGCGTGTGCGTGTGCGTGTGCGTGTGCTGTGCTGTGTGTGTGTGTGTGTGGTGTGCGTGTGTGTGTGTATTATATATAATATATATATATATATATATATATATATATATATATATATATATATATATATATATATATATATATATATATATATATATGTGTGTGTGTGTGTGTGTGTGTGTGTGTGTGTGTGTGTGTGGTGTGTGTAGTGTGTGTGTGTGTGTGTGTGAGTGCGAGTGTGCGTGTGTACGTGTGTGTGTATGTGTATGTGTGTGTGCGCTCGCGTGCGGGTGTGTGTGCGTAAATGATGTAGAAGGTTGTAACGGAGAGTGTCACAATGGAAGCTTTGATGTTCTCTGGAGATAGGACTCTTGTATTAAACTGTGGTTCAGGCTACGGGAAGTGGTGTATAGCGGATAAATACTATTATTCCATATTTTTGATAGTTGTTGTTTTAACTGTACTAGTTTTTCATTACAATTTATGTGATAGTACTTTTAGTCGAATCACGGTAGTTCTCAAAAATATAAATGCAATTATGAATAAAGAAAAACGTCGGGCGACGTTTCATCTTCGTTGCATAATTAATTATACCTATCGATCCTTTTATTTGCCAAAAACATTGTCTACTTACATGTCCCCACGTTCTTCCTTGACTTGAATGTACTCTAAGCGACGAGTTGTGGAATCTTCACAGAATCGTTTCACTGACACGTTTTTTTCTTATCATGAAAGTTCATCCTTCTGAAGTTAGCAAATGGTTTCTAACTCATACTGATTCGAAGCTTTTATTTTTAAAACTCTATGTGGAATTTTGTTGTTTTCTTAGTAAGGTTTGTGTGTGATTTCGTTATTTCAAGTAAATTTTAATGTATAGACTCAGGTACGGAAAATTTTCTTAATACTTGCACTCTGTATGGGTTAACTTGAATTCCATTTTCTGATGTAACATGTGCTGCGTATTTTAACAGCGGTTTCAAAATTTGACAATTTGTATTCGAAGTTTTCTGTTTTAGTCGTTCAAAAACAGCTTTAGTTTTTCTAAATAACCGCTTCTTCCACTCCAGTTGTGAATAAAATCCTCCATAGACATTTCTGGTGGTAGTTATGTTAAAGTTACATTCATCAATCTTTGAAACGTGTGAGAAGCATTATCTAATCCAAAAGGCATTTCTAATGCTGGAAACACATGCAGTTTATTTGAATCTGATGTGAAGTTGTTCATAATATTGTAAACATATTTGAATTTAATAATGTATAAATTCTGTTAGTCTTGGTATAGGAAAAATCTTCTTTTGAGTGATCCTGACTAGCTCTCTGTAGTCAACACACAGTTTCATCCGTAAGCTGTTTCGTCAGTATTACAGTGAATTCCATGCAGTCGTGCTGTTTTCGATTAATCAATTTAGCGGTCAATATTCTCACCATTTCCGCTTGTTATGGGACTTTTTGGCTATGTGGTATTGGAAACTACTTTTTCGAAACTGATCCTGAGCGTGTATCAGTATTCTTTTGTATTGTTTACTTAAATATCTTAAATCAATGTTTTTTTAACTTTTAGCACAGTTTTTATGTAACTCTCTTGCCTTTATATGACATGTAATATAATATAATAGAATACAAACCAAATTCAAAGATAATGAATATAATTTTTCAGATCAATTACACAGGTCTGCGACCAAATTCTTTTCTTTAAAATAATGGGCGATTCTTATATATTTTGGTGCGCTGAGTTCGGAAATGCCATCAGTTTTTTACCAGCACGTAAGAATTTTCCGAAAAATGCATTTTCTGCGGGATTGCCTACCTTAAGGCGTATATTTATGAATATGCCGAAAAAGGGCTTTCTAAACAGTCTGCTGAATTACTGGGCTCTAGACTTCAAGAAAAGAACTTGTTGAGATCTGGAACTTCATTCTCTTGGTACAGAAGCAGAGAAAAACAATTTAAGCCAAATTTTTGTCAAGATGGCGAGCTTGTATATTGTTCTGATGTTCCTAAGTTGATGTCAATGTTTAACATTCAACATGTGTCAGATGAATGGAGACTTTTTATTGACTCGTCAAAAAGAAGTTTAAAAGCAGTTTTGCTACACAACGGCAATAAATACGCTTCTGTACCCGTGGGGCACTCTGTGCATCTAAAAGAAAAGTATGACAACATGGCTTTTATCCTTGATAAATTGAAATATAAGGAGTTTGGATGGCCTATCTGTGGTGATCTCAAAGTCATCTCTATGGTGCTTGGACAACAAGGTGGCTATACGAAATTCCCCTGTTTCCTATGTGAATGGGATAGCCGGGCAAAAGCACAGCACTGGAGCCAAAAAGTGTGGCCAACGAGAACTTTGAAGGTTGGAGAAAAAAATGTTCACTTTGAGTCTTTGGTTGATCCCAAAAAAGTGCTTTTACCCCCACTTCACATCAAGCTTGGACTGATGAAGCAGTTTGTCAAGGCATTGCCAAAATATGGCGAAACGTTCCAATACCTTGAAAAGAAATTCCCGGGACTGTCTGAGGCAAAGTTAAAGGAGGGTGTTTTTGTTGGCCCGGACATTCGGAAACTAATGAAAGACAATCAGTTTGAGAAAGTGATGAAAAAATGCATTTTTACCTATATGTACTGCGGGTTTTACATAACTTTCTTTTTCATTTTGCGGAAAATCCCTACGTGCTGGAGAAAAAATATTTGGACTCAGCGCACCAAAATACATACGATTTACCCATTACGGTGAAAAAAAAATCAAAAAGTGTCAATTTGCAGGCCTGTATTATCTATAGATTATATCATTTCTGTAATATAAACCAATCAGCATTACTTATTCTCAAAATTTGAACCAATGACGAACGTATTTCATGAAAACATAGCTTGTTCACCTTAACGACGGAGTATATTCGATTTGGTGTTTTCGATTTCGTAACTTAATTTATAATAATTGTACAGTTCATAATTACTATAAATGTCAATTTCTAAGACTAGATAGTATTGTTTATTAAGAGAAAAAATGGTATAATCTGATCGAATACCACCCGACTTTCTCGGTATATTCAAACACTTGCCCTCTTTTCAACCAAAATTAGTATTGCTTTAAGGAAACACCCCTCGCCTTCCTCGCTTTGTTCTCAAGTCGGGTAAGTATTTTTGAAATATACCAAGTATTGTGATATTACTACTCAATATCCTATATATCTAGTGCAGAAAACATCGTGTGAAACACGATAAAGTGGAAATTAAAAGAAATGATACAATGCATTTCTTTAGGATAATTGTGTCACCCCTATTGTAATACGTTCATAATGAAAACAGGCAGCATTCTAAAAACAACAATAATTTATGTCAGACAGAAGTTCTGCTTTCGGTCTTCCAAACCTACACAATGAAAATTTAAAAAATGAAATAATTTTAAGAATTTCTTTAGGATAGTTATGCAACTTCCTTTATAATACGTTCATTACGAAAATATACAACTTTGTAAAAACAAAAGCAATAGTCTACGCCAAACAGACGTTTAAAATTTCATATCAGATAGAGGTTAGTAGCCATATGGATGCAAAATTAAAAGAAAACACCAAAGGCGCCCGCTTCCATAAAATTGTGGATAATCGGTTTAAGCATTTTCAATCATATTTATTTAATGTTTACACTTATTTTGATTTACATTAAGAAACTTTATAAAGAGAAGTTATGTAAAATTGTACGTTCCTTAAAAAATATGTCTACACATTTTCATATTAGACTAATCATCATTCAGATACTGAAAATATTTATAACTAACCCTTAAATTCTACCTTAGGAACCTTGTGCACACATACGCACATGCACACGCACCCGCACAGGCACACGCATACGAACACGCACATCCACATGCAAACGCACGCGTACGCCCACGCGCACTCGCACGCGAACGCGCGGCATGCTCCCGCACACGCACATGCACACGCACACGCACATGCACACGCACACGCACATGCACATGTACACGTATACCAGGGAGAGGGAGAGGGAGAGGGAGAGGGAGGAGGGAGAGGGAAGAGGGAGGGAGAGGAGAGGGAGAGGGAGAGGGAGAGGGGAGAGGGAGAGGGAGAGGGAGAGGGGAGAGGGAGAGGGAGAGGGAGAGGGAGAGGGAGGGAGAGGGAGAGGGAGAGAGAGGAGAGAGGAGAGGGAGGAGGGAGAGGGAGAGGGAGAGGGAGAGGGAGGGAGGGAGAGGAGAGGAGAGGAGAGGGAGAGGAGAGGGAGAGGGAGAGGGAGAGGAGAGGGAGAGGGAGAGGGAGAGGGAGAGGAGAGGGAGAGGGAGAGGGAGAGGGAGAGGGAGAGGGAGGAGGGAGAGGGAGAGGGAGAGGGAGAGGAGAGGGAGAGGGAGAGGGAGAGGGAGAGGGAGAGGAGAGGGAGAGGGAGAGGGAGAGGGAGAGGAGAGGGAGAGGGAGAGGGAGAGGGAGAGGGAGAGGGAGAGGGAGAGGAGAGGGAGAGGGAGAGGGAGAGGGAGAGGAGAGGGAGAGGGAGAGGGAGAGGGAGAGGAGAGGAGAGGGAGAGGGAGAGGGAGAGGGAGAGGGAGAGGGAGAGGAGAGGGAGAGAGGGAGAGGGAGAGGGAGGAGGAGAGGAGAGGGAGAGGAGAGGGAGAGGGAGAGGGAGAGGGAGAGGGAGAGGGAGAGGAGAGAGGAGAGGAGAGGAGAGGGAGAGGAGAGGGAGGAGGGAGAGGGAGGAGGGAGGGAGAGGGAGAGGGAGAGGGAGAGGGAGGGAGAGGGAGAGGGAGAGGGAGAGGGAGAGGAGAGAGGGAGGAGAGGAGAGGGAGAGGGAGAGGGAGAGGGAGAGGGAGAGGGAGAGGTGTTATGCTGAAAGTTAACGTTTAAAACTTTGAGTACGTACGTTTGATCATTCTGGAGTTATCATGGATACTATGATATATCCATGTACGCACGCATACATTTACACTCGCATTCACAATTGCACGCCAGCGCACACATGCATAGGGGTACACGCGAACACGCCTAACTGTGGTCATAACCTGCACGCTAAATTACAATACGTTGAGGTAACCTAAAGTGGCACATAAAGTGCCTGCAAGCCATTCAAATTTGTTTGTTTGTTACAAAATGGGTCTTTGCCTCCGCAGACGTATCACGATCTAAGTTAACTCAAAAAAATTGATGCCGTTTTGTTCTAGCTACCATATTATTTCTTAGATACTGATCTCTCCTTGCGTACCAAATAACAACTTCGTTGTTTGTTCTAAGTAATTAAGAATCTACTCTTTTTCGCTAGGAGTTGCAGAACTGTTTCTCAGACCATGTACTTTCGAGATATTTCAAACACCGAATTTGTTAACTAGGTTAATCAGTGTCGATACCTTCAATCGTTGTGGACGAATGATTTATTTTTATATATTCGGGACGCGTAACAGATTAAGTTTTGATTATGTTAAATAAATATATGATTTATGTAACATTTGAATGGGTAATTCACTAGAGTAAATTTTTTTTTTAGTTAAATTAGGCCCTATAATAAAGCGGTTCAGGTGGTAAGCGAGGACAAAGTATAGATTTATGATTGCTTAGGACAAGCAACAAATACAATGTTTGATATGTATCAAAAGTACATCGTCTGAGCAACATTTCTATAACTGAAATACTAGACAATGTTTTGTATTTTGATGTTATAAGAGACCCGCGGGCACAAAGTGTAGATTTCTGATCACGACGAGCTACAAATTTTGTGTTTGATACATGTTAAAAGTACATTGAAGAATAGTTCAGTCACTATAATACTAGAGCAACAATTATTTTTCGTTAAGTTACAACGTAAAAGAGCATATCGCAGAGAAGTCCACGATGACAAAGTATACATTTATGATTACGTAGGACGACCAACAAAATTCAGTCTTTGATACATGTCGAAAGTACGTTGTCTGAAAGGTATGTCAGTAAAATACGAGAAATACAGTTATTTCTTCTTATTCTTTGATACAATTACGAAGTACGCTCTCCGTGAGAACTTAGAACTTAGAAGCAACAGATTGCTTTACTTAACCTGGATCGTGCAAGCAGATGGTACACGATGGCAGGGTATCTATCTTTAATTAAGTAATACGATCAATAAATTCGGTTTTTGATTGTTGTCGACAGTACATTGTTTGAGGATCTCACAACAGCTAAAGCACCAGAGCAGTAAATGATTTGAATTAACCTGGACAATTGTTTGGGAAACATTTCAGTAGCAAGAACATGCGAATAACAAGTCTTCTGGGTTATCTTAGATCTGATCGGGACAAAGTATCGGATTTCAAATATTTTAACGAGCAACTCATTCGGTCGTTTGTTTGAAGGTACATTGTCTGAAAAACATATTAACAGCTAAAATATAAAATATATAATTTTTTTTAGTTAACGTCGAGGAGGGTCCACGATGACAAGTATCGATACCTAATTATTTAGGTTCAGTTTTTGACATATATCGAAATTACATTCTGTATTATAAGTGTTTTGTAACTGTGGTTTCCTATTAGTGGAGTTGATCGGCCTATTTCCACAGTTTATGCTTTTTGAGCGCGACGATTCGGAAGCGGACTTTGCTTCCGTCATCAGGCTTACATTGTCTGAGGAACATTTCTGTAGTCAAAAATAGCGCTAATGGTCCGCGAGGGCAAGGCATTGACTTTTACTTATTTAGAACATGCCAAAAATTTGGCCAGGTTTCCAAAGTACATTATCTGAGCAAAATTTCAGTAGCTGAAATATAAGAGATTCTTGGTTAACTTAAACCACATAAAATGGCGACTCAGTATCAAATTTCAGTTATTTAAACGTACCACGAATTCGGTGTTTGATACCATTTAAAAGTCAGCTGCCTGAGAAAACATTTTAATAATATGAGCACATCCAGAGGGTCGACGATGGCTGAGTATCGATTTAAATTATTTAGGATGAACAACAGATTCGGTTTTTGGTTCGCTTTTTGATACTTATTGAAAGTACATAGTCTGAGGAACATTCGAGCAGCTAAAACATAAACAAATTTTATAAAGAGGTGTGCCGCAGGGAGGACGTGTGGACAAGGTATCGATTTTTAATTACTTAAGCGACCAACAAATTTGGTCCTTGGTGTGTTTTGGAAGTACGCTGCCTCAAAAACATTTTAATACTTAAAACGTAAGAGTTGGTTAATTTAAACCGTATCAGAGCACGTCGCATAGGTTCACGATGGCAAAGTACAGATTCTTAATGACTGTGTGTTTGTTAAGTGTAGAAAGTACATTTCAGTAGCTGAAATACAAGAGCAACACATCTATTTAAATAGCTCGGACCGTATAAGGATGCGGTCTGTTGTCCCGCGAGGACAAAGCATATATGTTTAATTACGTAGGACGAGCAACAAATTTGGTGTTTGATGTGCGGAAATATGTTAATCAGAACGATTTAATTCCGAAACATATCTGGTAAGAATTATGTCATTACTGACTGGCTTTGACCTACAGTGGTGACTCTATGATGTTTATGTTTACTAGAAGGTTATTCATATATTTTTTAAATAAAAGTTACTTTTACAAAATGTTTGTAAACCATCTTAGAGAAACAAAATAGAAGGAAATTCTCACATACCCTTTCTTTCAAAAGTTTAGCGTACACCCATTTTTTGTTGTATTAAATCAGAGTTGTAGTTAATCAACTCTGCCATTTAAAATTTTGAAAAGTCAAAATACAGCAACAATAAATCTCCCTTACCTTCTATAACAATCACTAATTTCTGCAAAATTATTTGTAAAAGTCATTGGTTTTTATCTATAATTATTTTGTAAGACAGTACAATTTGTGTCCTGAGGGACAGATCATATTTTTTGTTAATTCTGTCAATACCATCTTTAACTTAATCTCAAAATTACTCATCCACACAGCTAAAATTTTGAAAAATCGTTCTTACTTGATTTTGAAAGTGTATGCGAAACTTTTGAAAGGAAGTGTACTTGATTTTGTCATTGTTGGACTTTACCACTTTGATCGGTTTGAACAACAAAATAAGCAGTAACAGATTAGCAACAAAACAGCACTAAATTTTTTAATAGCTGTGAATCGTTTTCCCGATGATGGGGATCCAGGTTAATGTGTACACAAACACTTGTAGACACGAGATTAGTCTAAAACGCTATTTTGTATTTGTAGACAAGCAGTAAACAAGAATAACAAGCCTAGGAATATAACAATAATTTGAAAAAATAAATCACAAGGGCAAAGCAATAACAAATCAATATCAACAACTCAGAACTAAAATGAATAACAATTTTAGAAACTGCAAAACTATTTGTATTACGTGAGTTATAAAATCAGCGTCTTAGGAATGCAATTATTTGTACCCTTATGCAAGCATGTTTAATACATAAAATTAAATATTGATTCTGCTAGACAGAAGCAGACTTTAAATTTTGCAACTAAAGTGTAAAGGAAGAAGTAATTGAACAGGATGAGTGACAGGAATGCTTACTTATCACTTTTCAAACTGAAACAAAGTAAATTTTGCATATAAAAGGAGTGTAAAATAGCAGACATCTAGCTGTACATTAAACATTAACGTATTTGAGCTCCGTAACTTTTCAAGGTGTCAGATTTTGATGAAAAATATAAAATGAAATAGAATCACAATTTAAAGAAAAACATGTCTCTTTTGAATAATTTATTATATCTTTTGTGTTGGAATTAACATGTATGTATACAACAAGTTTACAGACCTAAAATGGGTTTGAGAATTAAAGCTTAATCATTACTAATCCTGGATGAATGTGTTAAAATGATGTAGAGATTTGTATAACGAAAAAGAGAATATGCCGTTTTATAGGTACATATGAGTAAATTATAACCTGCATAGCAAACACTATCTAATTCTCTATTGTAAATATATACTTTAGCTATTGTTCCATACAAATTCCCTACCGTAAATTACATAATAAACAATATTATCTATTAGTAACCGTATTTATATTCTATCAATAATATAGTGCGTTGCTAATTTATTTGTAAACGTTCAATACATTATACTAGTTAATACATAGACATAACTTATCTTAATAACTTTGCAATGTGGTAATAACGGAATAATTATAAAATAAATATCCTCTCCATTTTCTAAAATTATTTTATAGTTTTTGTAAATTATTTGGTAAACAATAAATGCTAAATTAAGCAGTTACTTACAGTTTTACACTGTAAGCCATTTTAAAGATAAAAATTCAATTATGGGAGCACCTTATTGTAACCGCATATTACATTTATAATTACATAAAAACAAGGTAAAATATGGAACTTCGAATTTGGTTTTGAAAATATTTGACCACGCTCTGAATTTAAGTTTGGTTATCGCCTTTATTTCTAAGTAACTTAACTTAACCTTCACGCCATTCCCTTGCGGGTAGGCAAAACAATCCCTGCCTCTTATTTATTTTTCATTCCCAATCTTTCTCCATGCTTTCCTATCTCCGCATACCTCCTTAGCTTCCGCAGGATTCATACATAGTATCTGACATGCCGTTTTATTTTTAAAACTCCTTATCTTTCTTTCTGTTATAGATTCTACTACATTCAGCCAAATTTTACGCCCGGCCTTTCCTCTAACCTCACCTACATATATTTGTTTCGTTAATCATGCGTTGTTCATTCTCTCAATGTACACCAAACCAACGTAATGTACTACTTTTATATCTGTCCATCATCGTCTTTTCCTCACCACACTCCCTCATTATGGATTCATTTTTTATCTTGCCCCTTCTCGTTTTACCACATTTCTTTCGTGATTTTTTTGACATACCCATGTCTCACTTCCATACAGTACTGACGGGACGAACACGCCATTATAGATTGCTCGTTTCGCAGCTAGGCTCATGCTTTCATTTCTCATTATCGTCCACATACTTCCAATCACTTTCTCTCCAGCATTAACCCTTCGTCCAATCCCGCCATCCATTGTACCATCTGCAGTAAATATTCTACCAAGGTATACCAGCTCGTCCACTTGCACCACAATTTTATCTTGCAGAGTAAATACTCTACTCCCCTTTCCACCTTCCCGGTTGAACACCACAATCTTAGTTTTGTTCACGTTTACCTTTAGGTCCATGCTCTCACAGACTATATCAAACTTTCTCAGAGCGGTTTGTAGCTCATAAGCACTTTCACTTTATAAGACTGTGTCATCTGCATACACCAGAAGTCGTACATTTACGTCACCAAACATTACACCATTTGTATCGGTACATGCTTGTCTAACACGTTTATCCATGTACATATTGAACAACCACCGTGACATCACACAGCCTTGTCACATTCCTTGGTCAATATTAAAGTATTCACTCACACCTCCTCTCACCCTAACACATGCCCGGCTACCGTTGTATACTGCCCATTCCATTTATTAGACCTTTATTTACGCCATATTCATTTAATATTTCCCACAGCTACTCCCTATTGACTCTGTCGTATGCTTTCTCCAGATCTACAAACGCACAGTATAACTTCCTTTTTACCATTAAACACTTTTCGATCACCTGCTAGAGAGCAACCATCTGATCCACACATCCTCTCCCTGGCATGAAGCCACCTTGCACATCCCAAATCTTAGTGTATGTAGTTTCCTGTACTCTATCAATCAGTATTCTTCCAAATACTTTCCCAGGCACGCTGAGCAAGTAATGTAGTGTAAGTAATGTAAGGTTATTTTGACGCATCGCGTATATGCAGGATTTTAATAACGTATGGAACGTATTTTGAGTATAAATGAAGTAAGTTGGCACGGAAAAAAAATGTTTGTGTATGTAGAATGTAAATTTATGTAAATGACACGCCACTGGAATTTAATGAAACATTGTGTGTTGTATAAAAGAATATTGAATGATGTAGAAAGATTTTTATGTTGAAAGCATTAAATTTTTGTTTTGGGAAAATTCTTACTGAGACGGCACTGGTAAGAGACTACCGATTTGCCACTGGTCTTTTGCTGTCGTGTAGAACAGAATTCTGATTAAAGAGATGGTTGTAAGTGAGTTTAGGACATTGAAGTTGAATTAACGTACAGAAAGGGATATGTATGCATATTTTTGGTTGTAGAAGTTTTTTAATATGGTGCAACAATAGCAAATTTAGTGCGTGTCCAAGAATAAAGTTGTTAGAATGTGCTGGAGTTGGTTAAATTGTGCGAAAATAGGGATCGCCCACATGAGAGATTTTCATAGAAAGTTGAGTTATGGTCTGCATAATCTACAGAATAAATGTAATATAATTACAATTAATGTTTTTTTTCGGAGAGTTGTGATTAAATTTACAAAGTAAATCAAGGTGGATACTTGTTCTTGCTTTGGATACCGGTGGTTCCGTTTCAGATTTCGACTTGTTAAAGCGACGTACGAAATACAAGATTGCGATAGGTAAATTTTGATATTAGTGCGAAGAGATTGGTAATATGACGGGCAGAAGGTATAAAAGCGAGAGTTTAATAAGGGTGTAAGAGAGAACCGTTCGGTTAGAGCTTAACTGAAGGTAGATTGCGCGCGTTTTTTAAAGGACTTCAGAATGGTCAGTGCTGATTTTTGTTTGTAAAAAAAATTCAGTTTTGCAGTGTATATATAAATGACTGCAATAACCCTTCTTGGGTTGGCGTATAAACATTACAAGTAAAACGGTTTAATTGTAAGTTGAAGAAAGAAATAGTGATTTTATTTAAGGATTTAAAAACTACAAAAGCAGATTTAAAAATAAAACAGCAAATACTTTGTTGACAGTGTTAAGTAATAGATGGTGCGAAAATAATAATAAAAAGGAAGCCTTAAGTAACCCTTTAAGTAACAGAATTAAGAGCTTGTTAAAATTTACTTAAGAGATTAGTGGTCGTCGCTGACATTTAATGAAGTATGTGTGTACTTTGTTAGTAATATAAAATCGATTCTATAAAGGCAACTAAGAATTTTAATATTTCCGTGGAAACAGTTATTGTGGTAAACGTTTACATTGAAAGGCAAAGCTTAAAGTAAAGAGCCCATGTGAAACACGCGTGTGAACGACAGACATTTGCGTTCATTAGTGCTGTTTAGCGGGCGGAATATTTATTCAACCAGTACGGCCATCTTCTGTGTTTTGTGTCAGTGTGGGTGCAAATTTAAAAAGGATTACGGGAAGCAGACCATATGGACTTCACTATATCACGGACAGAGGATTAGCTGACGTAATCTGTAAGAGATAGCTTTAGGTTTTGTTTAAAAGATAAAAGTACGATTGCTTCTTAAGTTCATTCTTGCTTGTCGAGTTAATAATTTCCTATTATAAGGATAATCGATCTTTATCTAGTTCAATGTGTTTAGTGTATAAGATTTTGGGAGACTACTTTAATCTACAGGAATCCGCTTTGTTGGGATTTTTGAAGCCCCGTGTTTGTACACATTTACATTTGCAAGTTGATCAATATATACCCATTACTTAATTTTCTTTTGTTGCTTATTTGTGTCAGCTGGGATAAAATTTCAGCATTAATATGTGAAAATTGCATAACGGGTTACATCTATTAACAAACAAAATACACCCACGTACCAAATAAAATTAAAAAACACCAAACGCGTTTTCATAGCTACGCTATCATCATCGGAGATCGACATTTCATTTTCTACGTGGGTATACTTTGTTTGTTACAGATCCTGCCACAGTTCCTTTGTTCCAGATTTTTCAAGGTTACATCTATTGGTAATTGAAGTGAACTTCGAATATTTTTGAGATTGCTGAGCGACCTGAAATTGCGCAATAATCAAGGTCGATTGCAAAATTTAATCATTTAAACAATTTTACATTGAATTAAATACAAAATACTGATAACAGAGTATTTTTATTAAGTAAAAATTCCAGATTTATATTACAATTGATTCAAATTGGCAGATACTATTATTTTAAAAGTAAAGTATCCAGAAAATATATATATAAAATTTTTAAAACTTTGGCTGGAATACAGAGAAAATAAAAAATAGTGATTTGGACGTTCAAATTTTATTGGAGGGCAAAATGATTATTGAAATTGTGATAAAGTAGCAAAAAATATGCCATAAAATCTAGGTCAAGTTCGTTAATGATTAGGGGATTAGAAAATCAAAAAAATTCAATGCTTCAAGTTTTAAAAAGTTACATAATTAAAGAACGAACTAATACGTTTTTTATACAATTTCAAATTAAAAAAATATATAATATCCAGTAAAGCACCGTTTTTAGGGTAGAAAATTGTGCATTTTTGAATTTATTAACCGATGCTTTTTAAAGTCGGGTATTGGGGGTTTTTAAGATCGCTTAGGATAAATCATTTGTCAAAATTAAAAAATTCAAAATAGCAGATCAAAATTGGGGGATTATTGTGATTAAAATCCGATATTATTCAAATTCAGGTACTGTGGGCTTTGTAGTTATTTATTTACATATATCAGAAAGCATTATGGCAGACTTGGCAGCGGCTTTTTGCTACTTAATTACGATTACGATTACGAGTTTGAACGTATTTTGCTCTCCGTCCAAATCATTATTTTTTATTTCACTGTATTTGGGCCAATGTTTTAAAAATTTTGAACCTGATTGTGAATCTACAAGTCATGCAGAGATTTTTATCAAATATATATGTTTTTGTGAAATGTAAGATAAACTTTTGTCCATTTGTATAATATTATATATATTTATATATAATATATATATATATATATATATATATATAATTATATATATTATATAATATAATTAAAACAGTTCCGTATATTTCGATTTCGTTTGAAATCATCTTCAAGTGGAACATTATAAAATTAAAAGGTTAAAGTCTAATAACTTATCAAATTGACATAAAACATTTAGGTAACTTTATGTCAATTCGATAAGTTTTAGATTTGAATTTATAATGTTCACTTGAAAATGATTTCAGACGAAATCAAAATATATGAAACCCTGTTCTGAACTTATTAACGTTGCATTAATTGATGTATGTACCAATTAATTATTCAATACTATATATATATATATATATATATATATATATATATATATATATATATATATATATATATATATATATATATATATATATATATATATATACAAATGGAGAAATAATTTATCCTTACACTTCACAAAAACATATATGTGATAAAATCTCTGCATGACTTGTAGATTCACAATCAGGTACACATCTTAAAACATTGGCTCAAATACAGAGAAATAAAAATAATGATTTGGACGAGCAAAATACGTTCAAACTGTAGTGGAGCGCAAAATGTGCATTGAAATCGAATTATAGCAAAAGTGCCAAATCATAATGCTTTGATATTAAATAAATAACTACAAAGCCGCAAGTACATGAATTTGAATAATATCATTTTAAACAATAATCAATTTTGATCTGATTTAATTTTTAATTGACATTCATAGTTATATATATATATATATATATATATATATATATATATATGTGTTATATATATATATATATATATATATATATATATATATATATATCTAAAATCAAAGACACCTCTTACAACAACCGTTATAGTTAAGACAATATTAAAAACTTTATTTAGTCAGGAATCGGTCAAATAGTGGTATACAGGTAAATTAATCCACCACTTTAGAGAGTAATCCTCATTATATTTTAATCAATATTTCGCTACTGATTTGGTAGCTTCATCAGGAATACTAAAAGTTAATGATAATATATATATATATATATATATATATATATATATATATATATATATATATATATATATATATATATATATATTTCCAAAAATCGAAAAATCCAATATGGCGGCCATAAAAAAAATTAAAGTTGAGGCAGATTGTGGGATAACAAAAGACGATTGTGACATGTCATACACGCCATCTTATTCGTCTTAAAAAAGTGTGCGAATAATCTCACATTGTGACAGCTGTCAAATTAACCACTTCGGATTTACTGGCGAAAAACGAAATCCGCCATTTTCGGTTTTTCGCCGATATTTTCAAAACCAATTGACCGATCGTAAATCTGAAACCGGATATCGAATGCTCTAAGCTTCCTCTAAAACTTTCCCCATTTAACCTTTGCCGTAAGTATAACAGAAGCCGAGACACCCTTAATAGAGAAGCGAATTTGGGACACATTGTATAAATGTATATATATATATATATATATATATATATATATATATATATATATATATATATATATATATATATATATATATACAGGGTGAGTCAGTTTTTTGTAGACAAACTTTAACAGGAGATAGAACACATGTTTCTAAAAAGAAAAGTTCCTATAAACATATGTCGTATAAGGCTTCGTTTCCGAGATGCAGGGTGTTGAATATAATTTTTTTTTCTCAAATTTTCATTATAACTCATAAACGAATGCTTAGATTTTATTCATGTTGGGGGGATAATGTCTATTAATTAAGGGGCATAAAACAAGCGATAAGAATGTTCACAAACTTGCACAGTGGCGGAATGGAGTGGGTGCTCAACCCCTTTCATAAACAGAACTTCTACGCCAATGACTATTTTTTAAAAAAACTGTTATTTTCATTATCTACATACAGTTTAACAAAAATAATGTACCTTGTTCTGTTTCGAAATTCCTGTGCGTTTCCGAGTTATTTTGATTTTTAGTGTTTGATGTGGTACTTCATATATACAGGGTGTGAACAATAAGTTTACAACGACCCGTGTGTCTAAAAATGTTATTAAGCTTTTGGATAACTTTCTTTTGGAGTGCGATTGAATTTGAGTTGTGAACGGTTTTACTGAGTAGGCTACAATCCTGGCTTCCACAGTGGAATAGGACTAATTTAACACCCCACCTAAAACAGTTTGTTTTAGAAAATTTAAGATTGTAGTGGCGCCTAGAAACAATTTTTCCTGCACTCTGCATTGTGAGTTGTAGATTTATGGTTAAGTGTTAGGTGTTTTACACTACGTTTCCATCATTTTAGTCGAACGAAGATTGTAAGAAGCTAATTTATTATTTCTGAAGTAGACATTTACGTCACAAGGTTGTGAAGATTGTCTGGAAATTAATAATTATTTATGTAAACGTATAAATTGAATAAATTCGATAATAAAATTTTTTAACTAAACTCCAGAATCATAACTTTTCAAAATCATAGCATCAAAAAAATTTCTATGAATAATTTAAAACGGTTAAATAATACATTTTTACACGGTTATTGAATGGTTTCAGTTTAATTTAGTATTTTATATTTCATATTTGATAATACTAATGATTCACATAGAATGGTCTTTACTTTCAGGAAGGTCATGTTTATGTGCATATAAATTTTGTAATTGTCTGTAAGGTTTAGCAATAACAGAATTAACGTGACATTAGATCGGGCATCTCTACTAAACGTCATGTCTAGATTTTTCATCTCATCAACAAAAGGTAATTTTATGTTATTTAATTTAATATCTAAGTGGTTTTTAAAACAAACATAACTATTGCGTTTACAAAATAATATTATCTTTGACTTTTTCGTGGATTTGTATTTTTTTTTAGTTAATATATCGAGTGCCAGTATGCATTTGAAATGTATAATTATTACAGTATCATACGCATATAGATGATAACGTATTCCAGTGAAAGCTTTACAAAAACTATTTATATAAATATTGCACAAAAGTGGTCCTAAAATAGTTCCTTGTGGTATCCCTTTGCTTATCACTTTCGGAGAGGAGTAATTGTTATTAAAGGAAGTGCATGTGCAAGTAACTTTAAAAAAAACTTACAACTGTTTCAGATAATCTGATATAATTCAGTATTGGAACGAGAATGTGGTGATTAACATTGTCAAACGCTTTAGAAAAATATTAGAGAATCATTAGTACACCACATCCGTTGTCCACCGAATGAAATACATCGTCCGTTACCTTTAATAAGGCAGTACCACATCCATGTTGCGTTTTGAAGCCCGATTGATACTCAGATATTACATTACTCTCGTCCAAATGTTGCTTTAAGAATTATGGTATTATTCGTTATAAAATTGTACACATAAACAATAACGTAGTAATAGGACGAAGGTCTTTTAATTAAGTGGGTTTGTTGCTTCTTGGTATCAGTATTATTTATATTGTTTCCGTTAATCTGGAAATACTCCATAGGTTATGCTGTAATTTAAAATGTAAGTTAAATATGGCAGCGTCAGTAAACTACAGCCCTTTATCATATCTAAAATTATTTTTGAATATCATTTTCAACCAATCAGAACGTCTAATTAAGTTAAGTATAATTTCGATAATACATGATTATATCAATAGAAAATTTTACATTATTCGCATTTCCGTAGCAACCACTTTAATTTGGTTCACACAAACTATACGAGACGTCAGATTTTGACGTTTTACTGTACTAATATGTACTCAAACTAATAAACTGTTTCCATTTGGTCAAATTTACCAAATAATCGCAATAAATGCAATTCGTACCTCAAACTAATTATGATTATACATCTCAAACTACCTGAATAATTACAAATCCTGTCAGTTTGACAGAATAAACTATCAAACCAACACTCTTTGTAATTATGCAACAAGTTATCGATGTATAACCTAATTATTTTGAAGTACTTATAGTATTACTACCCATAATACCGTCCAGCGTAACAGAATTTGATTTTATGAAATGTAAGGTTTCATTTACCCACAGGTCGTTTATATTTTTGAATGCAAATACATTTTTATTAACTCCCAAAACATCTGTCTTGGAGTTTTGATATTTACCATTTAGTTGATGTTTTTCTAAATTACCAACTGTAGGTCTATTTACAAAGTATTCATTAATCTTATTAACGTGAATGCTCTAGTTATATTACGGTATGCATTGCTTTAATAAAGTTTTAAACCTCTTTTTTTTCATTTCGAATAGCTGATGTGACAATATTTCGCATATTTTCATAACTATTCCAGTCAATTTAGTCAGTTTTAATATGTTTACTTTTCTGGAACTTAACATTTCTTAATCTTATAATCAGATGCATTTTGTTAGCCATTTTGCCTCAGGTTTAAAATATGTGAACATTTAAACCGGGGCACGTAAATTAAACAGATACAACAAATATAAATTAAAACACTCAATTTTGTCGTTAATGTTAGAAATTTCGGAAATTGTTTTAAAAGGTAAATTATGAAAATAAGTGTTTGTAGACGGTTCACTTCTCATTTTATTAAGTTTACACATAATTAGTAGATGATCAAATAAATGTTAATGATAATTTATAACAACCACATTAATACCACTATCAGATGTTACGATAAAATCAATCAAAGATTCCCCAAAAGATGTTATTCTAGTACGCTGTTATATCAAGTGCCCTAGTTCAAAAGACTATACCAAAGAAATAAATTCTCAAATACTTGAGATTTGACAATTGAGTAAATTCAAATTAAAATTTGCTTAATAATTTGATTTTATATATAAAGCCACCCTTCCTCCATGACCATTTCTATCAATATGGTAGAAATTGTAACCCATTAAGGTTACTATATCTAGTTGAGATATTCCCTTTAACCAAGTCTCGGTTATAGCTAAATCATCATTGCTATAGTTCAGCAAGCTACTTTTCGTATCAGATATTTTTGGTAATATGAACGTGTATTTAAATGAGCAATTTTCATTAGATTGCACTAAAACGAAAATAAAAAAAATTCAAATAATCTAAGTAAGTATAATAGGATGTAATTTAAAATAATGTAAGAAAAAAGCATCAGAAACAAACAATTAGTTTTAAAATTGACTAAACGAGATCTGTTGTTATAGCTTGTGTATTATTATTTTAGATATACTGGACTAACATAACAATACTGAAAAAATACGCACACGCACGCACACACACACACACACACAGACGTACACACTCACGCACACGCGCATGCACACGCACACGCACACGCACACGCACACGCACACGCACACGCACACGCACACGCACACGCACAGGCACACGCACACGCACACGCACACGCACGCGCACACGCACACGCACACGCACGCGCACACGCACACGCACACGCACCCGCACACGCGCACGCACAGGCACAGGCACACGCACGCACACACACACACACGCACACACGCACAAACGCACACACGCACACACGCACACGCAGACGCAACGATACACGCATCACACGCACACACGACACACAGCACACACACATACGCATAAAGCACACACGCACAGCACAACACACACACACACAGCACACACACAGACACACAGACACAAGACACAGACAGACACACAGACACACAGACACACAGACACACAGACACACAGACACACAGACACACAGACACACAGACACACAGACACAGACACACAGACACACACACAGACACACAGACACACAGAACACAGACACAGACACAGACACACAGACACAGACACACAGACACAGACAGACACACAGACACACAGACACACAGACACATAGACACAGACAGAGACACAGAGACACAGAGACACGGATACACGGACACACAGACACACAGACACACAGACACATAGACACGCAGATGCACAGACACACAGACACACAGACACACAGAGACACAGACACATAGACACACAGACACACAGACACACAGACACAACAACACATAGACACACAGACACAGACACACAGACACACAGAACACAGACACACAGAACACGACAGACACAGACACACAGACACACAGACACACAGACACAGACACACAGACACACAGACACACAGACACACAGACACACAGACACACAGACACACCGACACACAGACACATAGACACACAGATACACAGAGACACAGAGACACGGATACACGGACACACAGACACACAGACACACAGACACACAGACACACAGATGCACAGACACACAGATACACAGACACATAGACACACAGACACACAGATACACAGATGCACAGACACACAGACACACAGACACACAGACACACAGACACACAGACACACAGACACACAGACACACAGACACACAGACACACAGACACACAGATGTACAGACACACATACACACAGACACACAGACACAGACACACAGACACACAGACACACAGACACACAGACACACAGATACACAGACACACAGACGCACAGACACACAGACACACAGACACAGACACACAGACACACAGACACACAGACACACAGACACACAGACACACAGACACACAGACACAGACACACAGACACACAGACACACAGACACACAGACACACAGACACACAGACACACAGACACACAGACACACAGACACACAGACACACAGACACACAGACACACGGACACACAGACACTCAGACATACACACAGACACACACAGACACACAGACACACTAAGACACACACACAGACACACAGACACATACAGACACACACAGACACACACACAGGCGCACACAGACACACACCGACACACAGGGACCCACACAGACACGCATAGGCACACACAGACACACAGAGATACACACAGGCACACACAGACACACACAGACACACACAGACACACACAGGCGCACACAGGAACATACAGGCACACACAGACACACACAGACAATAATAATAATAATAATAATATTAATAAAAATAAATAAATAATAATAATATTGTTTATTGCTGCAGTACATGTTATAAAATAAATACTTTACAGAGGTCTTAAATTACAAGGTTCAAATTCCCAACACTATAAAAATTCTAATTGAATAAAAGGACTTAATTTTGCGTTTTAACAAACCAAATTCAAGTTTTCTAATTTTTGTTGGTAACAAATTAAAGTACTATACAAATAAATTAATACTATTATGGGTTTTTGTTAATCTATAAAAGTTTCTGCATATACCACTACAATTTCTTGTCCCATAGCTGTGTACACTGGACTTAATTGAATAAACATCAGAATCTGATTTGCATGCAGTATACGGTTTAGTATAAAAATACTGGGAAAAATTAAGATTTGAAGTTTAATAAACAGTGATTTTCAATCTTCAGTGTTCCCAAATCCACCTAGTATTAGAACAGCACGGCGTTGAAGAGTTAAAGTTCTCAACGATTGAGAGCAGTTACCACAAGATATGTTGCAGTAACACAGATGACAGTGGATAAATGAAAATAGGCCATTTTTAACATGTTTTCTGAAATATTATCTGCGAGACGACGCATGAGATATATATTAGAATATAATAATTTGGCTAAAGGCTTAACATGTTCTGAAAAGCCTAGAGTGTCAAAACTATAAATTTGTCTTAATTTCTGAACTAGAATGTCATGTGACACACTATCAAAGTTTGGGCAAAATATAAGAACAAAGGTATAGAAAATTCACCTTTTTAAAACAATCTAAAGTATAGTTAATAAAGTGTGTTACTGCAAGTAAAGTATTTTGTCCTTTGCAAAATCCAAATTATTGTTTCAAAAATAATGTATTAAATTCAAAGAAACGTAATATTTGATTGTATATCACACACATTTGAAGTGGGAAGACTCGTGCTATCTTAAGCTTATCAGGGAAGACACCACATTGAAATGATAAGTTTGATTAATTTAGTAAGAGGTTTTACTAAGATACTGCTATTCAATTTAACCACTTTAGAAGAAACACCATAGAAATCTCTTGTATTACTACTTTTGAGAGATTGAATAATATCTATAACAACAATTTCTGATATAGAATGAAATGCAAAGTAATTGTTTTGGTTCATTTTAGTTACAAAATCAACAGTATTTTTTAGATTAAAATTTTCAGCAGAAGCTTTTAGACACTTATTTGACGACAGAACAAAATGATTATTAAAGTCCTCCGCATCTATGGTTGGCTGTTCGCGGGGACAGAAAAATTCTTAGTACTATTGATAATTCTCCACACGGCTCTTATTTTGTTGTTGGAATTTAAAATTATGTTGTCGCTTAGCTAGTTTGCTGATAGCTTACACATTTCACAATAATGTGCTGATCTTGTAAAGGTTTTCATACATGATGTAATCGAACAGTTGCATTAATATTAATACCAACTCAAATTTTTGGTTAAAAATACCCATTACGTTTTCTTTAAGCATTGATTCTGATTATTCTTAAGACCAAAAATTTTTAAATTATTTCTGCTATATTTTCTTTTAGATCAGCATTTTCAACAATTAGTTTTTTGTTGTCGTAAATTACTGTGACCAATTTTTTTTAAGCTCTTTATGACAACGTTTTGTTCCTTAAATGTATTTTGCAAACGTTCATCCTCCAGTTTTGCAACGTTTTCAGCTAAGTTCTAATGTGTTTTATCAAAACACATTACATTTTGCAGCTGCCCAATCTCACCATTGCTCCCTCATATTTCATTAAAGTACAACTAAAAATGCCATGCCACTCATAGAGTTAAATAACTGTCAAATTTTTGCACAGCAACATGAGAACAAACTTTACTGGCGCGCGGTCATAATAATGTCCACATACTTTGTATAAATATTGCAGCGATCTACTAAGTAATTAGTAATGATTACACACATGCTGAGAACGGACTACTAGGAAACATGTTACCAACATCAAAAGATACAAGTGGGACATAGGAGTAAATTTAATTCACTAAAATAGCAGTGAACATGAATAATTAACGTGTTCTTATTTTTAGTTTATGTAATTATGATGCCAACGTTTCATGCTAGCTAGTAACGCTATCAGAAGCACATTCTATAGTGTTATCACATCGTTTCCATTGAATTACAGTTTCGCTGTATCCATTTAGCGTGCAGAACCGTTTTATAAATGTCTTTAGATATTCATTAAGTTTATAGCAAATTTAATACCATGTAATTACACTGGGTAAGATAATGTGCTAAATGTTCAGAGGATATAAAATGTGAGCGTGACTTCCAAGGCGCCTTTTAAAGATATGAAAGAAATATTATATTATTATAGGCAAAAATGTAAAGTTCAGTATCACAATATGAACCTGTAATTTATGTTTATAATAAACAAAATGTAATGTTAATAAAGGCAAACCTCAAATTTTTTTGAGTAATATGCCTATTAAGCATACTACCCTTTTACAGCGACATAATTTTACGGAGTAGCTATACAATTCAAATATTTTATAGATAAACGGAAAGGCAAATGTAAAATAAACCCACAATTTACCTGAAATATATGCAAATGTACTATCTCATAAACTTCTGTAAAATAAATAGAAATGTCTCGAGTTAAATTAAAAGAGCAAGGTTTACTACATACGTACTTTGTGCGCTTTCTCCAGAACAGCTTGCTCAAAACAGCATTTCCCTGTGACAAGAAACCTTATCGATACACTTTTTGAACGATGCAACATTATCTGCAGATTTACGATGTTTGAAAATGAAATAAAACACAAAGTATTTTTTCTTGCAGATTTAGTATTCTATCCGAGAATGCCGGGGTAAAGCTGAAAATAATCTCACAGAAAACGGTTTTCAAATGAGAAAAATGAAATTTCTAAAGTTTAATCCTTTAAAAGCTGTGTGCAGTTAAAAGCATTTGTTTTAAAATATTCCGGAAAAGTTATCGTATAATGAGCTATGAAATTTTTTATGTCAGTACTATTAAAAATCAATGTGGAGATTAGAATTTTATAACCAATTTATATTAGAAGTAAGGGTACTTTGCATAAAATCATATTGATGTTGAGGGGTTATAGATAATGGACGGATTAATTTATCGTTTTAAGGAAAGCATTATTTAGATTTAATCTAAATCATTGATTGACACCTTAAGCAATAAAACATGTATTTATGGAAAATTTCGTGATTTTAAACAGTAGTAAACTTAAATTGTGATTGCATGTATGGAATAATAAAGATCTTATGATTAACAATTATTGATCGTCACACCTAAAATATCTCAAGCGACCTACATGAAATGTGTACATATTAATTACTTCCTTATAGAAATATTGAACTACTACTAATTTATATGCTAAATCAGTCAGTATTTCACTTAATCATAAAAGAAGCGTTCAATATTTAATAATGCCTATGTAAAGGAATACCCACCAATTCTACACAAAACAATTACTTATCCGCTTTAAGAGCACGCCGTATGCTTAAAAATAAATTTGTGTAACTTCTTCATGTATTTTAAAACAATAAATCATTGCCAAAATGTAAATTAAATGTTTTTTTTAAATATTTTATTCTAGAATTACGCATTTATTTTTTATGGGAATCCGAACAATTTGGTCGTGTTTGATGTCATCAATTTCTGTTAATATTCTTCGTTTATACGCCCAAAACACGACAAGCTCCCACAAAAAAGTAATAAACTATAAAAAAAAGCTTTAATAGAACCCTCCACTCCAATACGTACCTAATTTTTTCATACTAAAGAACAGTTAAATGTGAATAATCAAACCGTTGACTTTTTGTTACGAATTTAACTATTAAACTTATAATATTAGAAAAATAAATTATACATCAAATTCCTTAGCCGACTAGATAACAGGATTATTGCATTCATTCAGATTTTGATATTAGAAGTACTCAATATTTTATAAGATAAACAAAATTATTCCATGAAAACAAGCTTATAGTAAATACGTCTCGCATGGAACTGTTAGTTTTACAGTCTTAAGGGAATATCTATTATCTATTAAAGTACTGGTAGCGAATAGAATGTTGATGTAATGTACTTTTATATTCTAGAGCTTATGGGTTGTGCGCTTTGCTTTAAGAATTAACTGTTATTATTTCCAAAGCTTCCTTACTTTAGTACAGTACTAAACAGAATTAACTACCATAGTTTAGGACGAATTCAATCATACATGAAGGTCCAAATCGTTTATACAATCCGATAACGCAATTTATCAATATAGCAACAATTAGTTGGTTAACAGTAAACTTATAATACTGCAAATTATGCACAATTATAGTAATATATATATATATATATATATATATATATATATATATATATATATATATATATAAGTCCACCACCAACGCGTATCTCTAGCACCCAAACGACTGAATTTTTCAAAATCTGTTTGGGCGAGAATATGTATTTCTAGGACTACAATCTAAAATTAGTTTGATTTATACAGGGTGATCTACAACTTGTTACTTATCAAAGTTATATATTTTAAATGGAATACCCTCCTTTTTAATTTTTTTTTTGAAATAAGGTGAAAAAATATGGTAGACTTTCATTAGAGTTCCTATACCTAAACATTACAGTTTCGAAATATTTAACATTTTTGAAAATGTAGGGTTGTCAAAAATTCAAGTATTTTCGATTCAGAAAAGATGAGACAATCTAATCTAGGTCATCGTAATAAGGATATTTGGAAGTACGTATTCTGTTGTTTATTGTTTCAAATCATAATTTATAAAATACAAAGAATAACGCGTAAAGTTAACAAACTTCAAAGTTAAATATCTTTGTTATTTTAAATACAACGCCCAAGAAATTTTTATCGGAATGGAATAGTCTTTTGACAATAGTTCGAACTGTATTAGGATTCCCTTTACCTAACTTCAATACTTTTCAAAAAATTAGTGTATTTGTTAGATTTTTAGAAATTACGCCATTAACTCATATCGATCAGTTAGAATTCTGTGATTTACAAAGGTTACAAATGTGTTAAACGGTTTTTGGTTTATTAAGGTTATCAAGGTTATACGGTTGCTGGTCTTGAAAAAGACCGTTTCACATTATGCACCGAGAGCCTACTGCTGGATTTGTCACTACAGTAAATGTTCAAACTGATGACCGTCTTCTTGAATGCATAGTCTAATTCTTTCTTCCAAATTTTGTCTGACTTTTCTTAACATAACTGGAGTAATTGTGTCCACCGCATTTCTAATTCTCTCTTTCATATTGTCTGCAGTAGTAGCAGGAATATTGTAAACAATATTTTTAATATAGCCCCATAAAAATAATCCATTGGAATAAGACAAGGCGATCTTGGTGGCCAATGACATGGTCCATTCCTTCCAATCCATTTATTAACAAATTTCCTAGTTAAATAATTGCTAACTCTACGATCAAAGTGTGCCGGTGCCCCATCTAATTGTAGCCACATATTCCCTCTAATGTTCAACGGAACGTGTTCAAGAAGTGTCCAAAAGTCTCGATTTAAAAATCTCAAAAATGTTCTACCATTTAAATGACTATTGAAAAAGTATGGTCCAATTACCTGATCTCCAATAATTCCTGCCCATACGTTTATGCTCCAACGATTTTGGCGGTCAACAGTATTAAAAGCATGCCTATTTTCGGTATCATAATAGTGAAAATTATGTCTATTTACCAAACCGTTGTTGTGAAATGTTGATTCATCAGTAAACAAAACGAAATTTAAAAAATCTTGTTGATCCCCTATTTTTTCAATTGCCCACAAACAGAAATCTATTCGTTGTTAAAATCATTGCCATACAAATTTTGATGAATTTCTATGTAATAATCATGAAATTTGTGTTTTTTGAGAACTCTTCTCACACTTCCTCTACTTAAATCTGTTTGTCTAGCAATTACTCTAGTACTAGTGTGGGAATTTTCAGCGATAGATCCTAATACTAAAAACTGACTATTTTCATTGCCAGTTACCGGTTTACTTTTATTAGGTTTTGGATAGGCAGTGTTACCTGTAGCTCGAAATGTTTGTAAAAGCCTTTCAAAAGCTCTGGTATCAGGATGGTTGCGATCAGGGTACTTTTGGGCATAAACCCTGGAAGCCAAAAGACAATTTTCATGGCATTCTCCTATGGTCAACACCATATCCACTCTTTCTTGCACTGAATATTTCATTGTAATGAAAAAATCATCAATAGTTATAAACACTGTCGTATTTTGAAATACGTCAATATGACAGAAATGTTTATAAATCGAAGAATTCTAATTGATCGACATGAGTTAATGGCGTAATTTCTAAAAATGTAACAAATACACTAATTTCTCGAAAAGTATTGAAGTAAGGTATAGGGAACCCTAATACATTTCGAACTATTGTCAAAAGACTATTCCATTCCAATAAAAATTTCTTGTGTATTTAAAATAACAAAGATATTTAACTTTGAAGTTTGTTAACTTTACGCGTTATTCTTTGTATTTTATAAATTATGATTTGAAACAATAAACAACAGAATACGTACTTCCAAATATCCTTATTACGATGACCTAGATTAAATTGTCTCATCTTTTCTGAATCGAAAAATACTTGAATTTTTTGACAACAAAACATTTTAAAAAAATGTTAAATATTTCGGAAACTGTAAGGTTTAGGTATAGGGAACTCTAATGAAAGTCTACCTTATTTCAAAAAAAAATGAAAAAGGAGGGTATTCCATTTAAAATAATATAACTTTGATAAGTAACAAGTTTGTAGATCACCCTGTATAAATCAAACTAATTTTAGATTGTAGTCCTAGAAGGCTTACATATTCTCGCCCAAACAGATTTTGAAAAAATTCAGTCGTTTGGGTGCTAGAGACCGACGCGTTGGTGGTGGCTCACCCTGTATACAAACTGTATGTAAATTAAAATTTAAAAATACATACAGATTTCTAATATATATATATATATATATATATATATATATATATATATATATATATATATATATATATATATTAATTATTATAGTTTAATATTATAAATGGCGACTTATACAAATTAACGAGGGGAAATAAAATTATTTAAAGTTTAGTTTGAGGTAAATTTAAATGTTGTAAGTAATTATGATTGAAGTAATATTTAAATCTTATTATTATATTGCACCGGACTAGCTCAGGATCTCATATGGGGATAGAGTTCAGGGAATTTAGTTGAAGTTAAAAATTTTGTATCTGTAAATCTGTATAAGAAATATCCTATATGTAATTGAATTGAAAGTATAAAAGTAATTCTGAATATAATTTGCTATCCAACGCATGCGTTGTAATGAACTTAAGTGAACTAAGTAACTGTCAAAGATGTCAAATGATTAATTTAGAAAATTTAATGTTTAGATCCAAAATAAAATTTAGAAAAAGGAAAGAAATGAATATCTTTACAGGTGTTTACACAAGTAAATATTTAAAATTCTTAACCAAAAACATATATGTAACAAATATAAATTGCAGGAAAATATCAATGAATATTCACAACAAGTAGGGTTGTTAAATTTGTGACTCACATATACTGTCCTTCCTGTTGATTGATGTCTTCGGATACTCCAGCTGGATGCAGGCAATGTCCACTCGGTTACAGTTGTTACCAATACCCAAAGCTGCTACCTCGGTTCTCGGTTGTCGAAGACACCAACTTCCAAGCTTAAAGATGTTTTCTCCAAAACGGCAAACCCAACCACTTATTTATTACGGTAACTTTTTATTTAAATGATTTTACAGCTTAATGAGTGATATCGTTTAAAGTATATGTTTAAATATCCAAGATTTTTGTTGATAACACTTTTATTTTAGCTACCGATAATAATTTTTATTTAAAAGGAATTGTCCGAAGAAATAAAACAAACTTTGACCAAATAAAAATGGATTTTAATTTGGTAAACAAGAATTAATTTAAATTGGAAAACACAAAAAAACAAATCTTCACAAAATCGTAACATCAATTAATCGAACAAAATTATTTTTCAAAAACGACAGGTATCGGAGACCGAACTATTTATTTCTAACCGACGATATAAAAACAAGTGCTCTCGAAATTATTCTTCGAAACGTAAAACTTCTTGACGAATTTAAATGAGGTTATGAATTTACTCTTAAAAACACAAATTTCACAACACTGTTTTAACCTTTTACACTTTTGAACAAATTCTAGAGAGAGAGTGATTTCCTGAGCGCTTGCTTTTATATGTTTCTGGTTGTTACAAAAAATTCATTTTTTTTACAGCCATATTACAAAAGTAACTATGGATATGATTGGTGGATCAAAATTACAAATTGGACATAAATGGAATTTTGGCCGTAACTTTCTTATACATGATCGGAATTGAAAATTAAAAACGGAAATGTAAACTACGTAAAATTTTGAATAAAAAGACACCTAACAAGCTATAATTCCTAACACTAATAAACGCAGTAACCTACTCTAACTAAAATAAGCTTCTAACTATTTACACTTACAATCTATACTAAAATTACTTGCAAAAATGGAATTCTGAGAACATTTTACACAAGAATACATATCTTTTGTGTAGTAAATATTTAATTTAAAGAAATTTAAAAGCTTTTGTAATTTTGTCTATAATTCACCTCAGATTTAGCATAATTTTGCGGAGGAAAGCGCTGTATCCTTATAAAAACTTTTTCATATTAAGAAAGAACATCTATTATTTGCTTTAAGAGCAAAATCTACGTTTAATAAAGTGGAAAAAGTATAAAATTATGTAAAAAAACTAAAAATTACAACTTAACCAAACTTAAATCTAAAAATGAAATTAATTTATATTTAAAAATGTTTTTAACACTTAAAATGTTATGTTTAAGGTTTGTACTACTTGTCTTTATTGTTCTCACTAATTATTTGCAATGCATAATGTTATATAGTCTTGCATTGAAAAAGTCTCATCGTCTAACACTCTTTTTGAAATTTTTCACTATAAAATGTACGGCACTATAAATGTCTGTATGCCATAATGTTCTAAATGTTCTCTTATTGTGAATCTGTATTATAATTTTGTCACTAATCGCTTCCAAAAATATGTGCGAAAGATGTCTATACTGTCCATATTATAACCCTTTTACTAAATTTTTGTATTTCCTGCATTCAAATACTAAACATACACTATCCCTAACCTAATCCTAACTATATAGTCCATGTTTAAACACCTGTAAAATGTCAACTTGCCAAATTACCTTTGAAAAATTGATTTTTATTGCAAAAATTGCAATACTAAAATGACTTTACGAAAATGGTTATATTTAACATTCTTGACAATTTTGTTAGCAGCAAATTGCTTTTTATGATAAAACCAAACTAAGCAAATGATATCCAGATTAATTTACATCAAATAAATTTATTTTAATCACATCGTGAACCAGATTTATATAAAATATTGTCTCGCACTTGTATCGAGCTAGAAATCACCCCTTTTTATGACCCAAATGTCATGTAAGCTGTCCGATACTTCTATTACCTCTTTCTGAACATCTCAATATATATATATATATATATATATATATATATAATGTATCCAAAATAGAATTAGATATAAAAAAAGTTAATTATTTTTTATTTACGGCCACGTGCTACATTTAATAGGGCTATCAAATATTTTTTTTCATTTCCGGTTAAACCGAAACGAACACAACTATTGTTTTTTAAATGACACCCTGTATATTTTTTTCGACTATCTGATTCCTCATTATTTTTTCTTTCTGTAAACATAAAATTTTATGGGTATTATATCAGAAAATTTTGTTGTAAATCTCAAAAAAACTGTTTGAAGGCGTACAAGACCACTATTTAAAAAACAAAATAGCTATTGCCAGTGAAAACGGGAACAACTGCTTTTATTATTAGTATTTATTAGAATAGTAAGAAATCTGGAAACGGATACATAAACAAAATGCAAAATTCAACAAGTAATAAGCACGTATTTTTTAACTACAAAGATGGTATGCAGGAAAATTATTTTATAAATTGTTCAAAATTACCACCATTTTATGCAACACATGCCTCTAGCCGCTTTAGAAATTCATGATGTGTTGTTTTATGTATCATATCGGGTGTTAACTGCATACAAGCCAACCGGATTTTGTTTTTTAAATCCTCTACATTTTGAGGCGGATCTGCATAGACTAGTGTCTTAAGATAGCCCCATAAGAAATAGTCCAGAGGTGTAATATCAGACGATCTTGGCGGTATTTCCACTGGTCCATGGATGGCAATTAAACGCCCATTAAAGGTTTCGTTTAGATATTCACTAACAATTTTGCTAGTACGAGCTGGCGCTCCGTCCAACTGAAAGTGCATACTTCGTCGCAATGCTAGTGGAAAATCTTCTAACATGGCCAAAAGCTCAGTATTTAAAAAATGAAGAAATCTTCTTGCAGTGAGAGTTGCGTCATAAAAAAAAGGTCCCAATAATCTGTCTCCTATTAACGCAACAAACGTTAGTACCCAAAACGGTTTCATGGTTTGTATTTAATGTCCAATGTTGGTTTTCGTCTGACCAGAAACGATTATCTTGTTTGTTGATAACACCATTATTGGTGAATTTTGCTTCGTCGGACCACAAAATTCTGTCTAAAATGCCTCTGTCATCTTCCAGGTGTTCCACTAACCACGCAATAAATGTTAATCGGCGTTCGGGATCTGCTGGACGTAGGTGTTGCACTAAATTTGGTTTATAGGGGTACAGCTTGTGTTTTTTTAATGTCTTCTGAACATATCCAAATGATGTTCCCACTTCCTGAGCTGCATGCCTAATAGACGAACTCTGCAATTCTCGTTCTTCGTTTATCGGGTTACTTCTTAGGGTTCTCTATTTTGGATTTTTACTCCAGGAAATGCTCCATGTTGCCTTAATAAATTTTCAATTTTGTGTAAGTAAGTGTGTGGAGGATGATACCTGTCAGGAAATCTTTTTGCATAGAGTGCGACTGATCTTCGTGCGTTGCGATTGCTCTCGCCAAATATTAACATTAAATCGACCTTTTCACTATTATTCATTATGTAGTTGCCTAATAATTGCATACAATAACGTTGTAATTATAAATGCCGTCACAGCTTAAGTAATTACATATAAAAACTAATTTTCAAAGATGTGAAACAATCTGAAACAACTTCACAAAGCAGGTTTTTTTGTGAAATTTGGACCTGAAATTTCTGAATAAAGTAAGAAAATGTGCTTGAAACGTATTTTAAAAAAAATTGAGAATTTTGAATTTTCCGCCGTGAGATACTAGCATATTCGTCAAAACTAGAAAATTTCTTAGAACAAAAACCTAATCAACAAGTGGTAGCGTATTGATATTTTAATAAAATTGGTTTTTTTATTGGATTCGATTAACTGTTACGCAAAGTGAGTAATTTTTATGATTATTAATTTGAGCATTAAATGTTTGGTTTTTCTGTAAACTATATTTAATTTAGTAATTAAACATTTGATGTTATTAATTTTGGTACATTTTGAAGACTTACATGGATTTCGTTAGTGAATTAGAATAATTTAAAGGTTTTTATTGGTAACAATGAAATATAGTATTGATATTTGACATTTTGAAATTGGAACATTTATGCAGTGTACCGAATAAAGTAGGATAGTATGGGTATCTTTCTTAATATTAAAGATAGAGATTTGGTTAAATCGGCAATATTGTGCCATTTTTTGAGTCGAGTTCGATTCCGTTGAGAAACATTTCCATTTACGAAAAACTCAAATATCTCCGTAATTATAAAAGATATGAAAAAAAGTTTCAGGTCAAAGTTACTTACTTCGATGAGGCACACTTAAAAATGATGTCAAAATATTCAAGATGGCGGTTTCCAAGATATTAATAGCAACTTTCTTATTTCAAATGGGCGCTATATTGGATGTTTACACAAGGAAGTTGCTATTAATATCTTGGAAACCGCTATCTTGAATGTTATTTTGACATAATTTTTAAGTGCGCCTCATCGAAGTAGGTAAGTAACTTTGATCTGAAACTTTTTTCATATCTTTTATAATTACGGAGATATTGGAGTTTTTAGAAATCGCAGATTTTTGTTTTTTTTTAATAATTTCGAAACTGTTCGAAAATTGAAATGTTTCTCAACGGAATCGAACTCGGCCCAAAAAATGGCACAATATTGCCCATTTAACCATATCTCTATCTGTAATAATAAGAAATATATCCCTACTATCCTACTATATTTGGGACACCCTGTATATTAATCTTTATTTTAGAAATAATGCTAATGAAAGTTGTTACATTATATAAGCATTGGTACGTTTAGTACACATTGTTTTACATAATTAGTGTTGTATACAACTAATTAGTATATCCGCAGAATTTTGTAAATTTAAAACTGATATTGAATAATTTGAAAAACATTTGATTTAATTTTTTAAGATTAGTATAAATTAATTAGAAGATGGAAATGGAACCCGCTGCGGATGTTTTGCCGGCAAATCAGCCGACAACTACCAAAGCGGGTAAAGTAACAACGTATTAAATGGTCATATGAAATGAATCTACTTGTCAAGCGTTGCTACTACACTGTAACTAATGTAGAAACTAGACCACTAAGCAGACATAGTTTTAGGGAAATGTTTTTAAGTATATTTACCGATTATACCAATGTATCGGAACAAAGACTAGTAGACCAAAAAAGAGGAATCACAAACCGAAAGTTTATCCCTCAAGTACAATTGGATTTACTACAAATAGAAGTTGCAGAAACCATAAATATAAAAATATCTGAAGTTAGTTTAAATGTACAACTTCCTAAATCACATTTTAAACAACCGCTTGAAATAATTGATATTAATTCTGAAGCTGGCATTAATAACCAAGTTATACACTTGCAGAACAATGATAATGTTAATGGTGAACTACATGATATTAAATTATTATTTGAATAGACGTTGATGGAATTTAAAGATATAAATCCTTTGAAAAGACCACCAATTGTAATACCTAATAACTTTAGAAAACTAGTTACCGCACTAAATATACTAGTGTAATTTATTCTGCAGGAGTAACTTCTATTAGATATTACAGTAATCATATTTGTCATGAAGTCAGTAATCGGAATAAAAAACCCAATATAAGTCCATGGGAAAAAAGTTGAAAGGTTGAGGAAAGAAATAAGTCAACTGACTGCTTTTCTTCATAGTCATAGAGGAAACAAGTTAAATAAAAAGATTAAAAGATTAACATAATTATGAATCGAAATTTAATTCATGCTTTTCATGATCCACATAATGAAAATATATCTCAGATTCTTGCTACACTAAAACAGAAACTTACAGTTACGTCGCAAAAACTCCGGCGATATCGAGCATCAATTAAAAGGAGAAGAGATAATCTATTTAAAAAAGGGGAGAAGCGATTTTATTGTCTTTTTCAAAAATCATCAAATACATCAAGGAATGGAATTCTTGACAATTTCTGGCCTGCTTTGTGGTCTGTACCAATCAAACATAATAAAGTGGCGAGCTGGATTCGACGAGAAAATGATGTGAGTGAAAGTGAAATTTCTTTACCGGAGTTAAAAATGGTCATTAATAGATCTCACAATTGGAAAGCAGCTGGGACTGATCGAATTCAAAATTTTTGGTACAAAAGCTTTCACAGTACAAACCAGTTCATTTTATGTCACTTCAACAGTTTTCTTAAGGGTTCATCACTTATTCCAAAATTGTTCACGCATGGAATTACATATTTGCTTCCGAAAGATAATGATAAAAATCCTCCAAAATATCGACCAATTTCATGTCTTCCTACTGCATATAAGTTCCTAACTTCATGCTTAGCCGAAAAAATCTACAAACATTGTGAAGATAATTCAATTATTGCTATTGAACAGAAGGGTTGTACAATAAACTCGCGAGGCTGTGAACAGCAGTTATTAATTGATTTTTTATTAGAGTGAGCTATACATAAGCAAATAAACCTATTATATGTTATAATTAATCTATTATAGCATTGCTCAAACATTTAATGTCACATGGAATAACTTTACTTTGCAAGAGAAAATGAAGTGATTACTTCTTCATCTATAAAAATTTTTAAAGGCATTTTTCAAGGAGATTCTTTGAGCCGCCTAGAGTTAAACCCTCTCTCTTATTTACTAAAGGCAACAGAATGTGGTTTTAAGTTAAAAACCAATAGAGATTTACAACATTCCATATCACACTTGCTATATATGGATGATATTAAATTATATGCTGGCAAACTGCATCATATAGATTCTTTACTAAAGACAGTTGAATTATTTTCAAACGATATCAAAATGGATTTCGGACTAGATAAATGTAAAACACAGACTTTGATTAGAGGTACTCATAATACACAAAGCTTTAAAACCCAGACTGGGGAAGTCATTGAATCAATGAAAGAAGGGGAAATGTATAAATACCTTGAAGTTCAACAGTCCATATGGACAATGAAGTTAAACACCAAACTCTTGTTAAATTTAAATCTAGATTAGAAAATATTATGAAAATCCAGTTAAATGCTGAGAACATTGCGAAAGCATTTAATAGGTATGCAATACCAGTCATTACTTACACATTTGGAGTAATTAAATGGACTGTCACGCAACTTGATTCTATTGAAATATGTATCAGGACAACTTTAAAACTTTTAAAGCTCAAGGAGGTAAGGGTATTATTAATTTAAAATATTTACATAATAATATTGTTAAAAATCTAAAGCGATACTTTAATGAAAAAACTCAAGGGTCTCTTTTATTTAAAGCTGTAACAAAGGCAGACTACAATTATACCCCACTTAATAGGTCGACACCTGAAGTAGATCGAGTTTTGAACAAACAAGGAATTGTTAACGTCTTAATTGATATTGGAAAAGAAAATCGTTGCATGGAAAATATACTTATGAATTATGGGATGATAATGTTGACAACGCTGTATCAAATTATCATGGAAATCTATTTCCGAAGACTGAAGGATTTATGTGCTCCATTCCAGACCAGGTAATTGCAACAAAGAATTACTTGAATCATATAATCAAAGATTCAACCATGTTAGACGATAGATGTCGTCCCCCCTACCCCCCACCCCCCGGAGACAATACAACACATTACTGCTGGTTGTACGATGTTAGCTCATAACAAATATTTACATCGCCATAATTGTGTAGGTAAAATTAATCACCAACGGATTGCTCAGTATCTTCATCTTACAGGTGATTTTAAATTGGCTTATTATAGATATCATCCTGAACGAGTTTTAGAAAATAACACAAATAAATTATATTGGGATAGAACGATATTAACTGACAGAACTATTTCATCTAACAGACCTGACATAGTTCCAGTAGAAAAGGCAAAGAGGAAGACCTACTTTATTGAAATAGCGATACCAAACTCAAATAATCTACAAACTACATTTGCAACAAAGCTTCATAAGGTCCTGGATCTTGCACATGAAGTGAAACAATGGGATCAGGAAATTATTAAAATTATTCCGATAGTAATTTCTACAACAGGAGTTGTTCATAAATCTTTACGTAGTGATTTAAACATGTTTGATTTACCTACTTCTTTGACAACCAAGTTACAAGAATCGGTACTACTCAATACATGTAACATTGTAAGACGATTTTTACATCACTAATTATTACATTATCTAAAACTGTTTATAACTTAATTAAATTTTGTTGAAAATGTTAAAAAAAAGAACTCCCTTAGTTCAGTACCCGGAGGTGGATGAATTCCAGCAACTCTGCTGAGAATGTCAAATTTTGATAATAATAATAGAAAAAAAAAATAATAGTAATAATAATAAAATGTTTATTTCAGTTTGAGGTTCATAAATTCATACTCTATTTAAAAAAAATGCATAATTTCAACTGAAAATCTCAAGGTCGGGTTCAGTATGTAGCGATACTACTACTGATCTATCTCTCAAACCTTGAACATGTTATTAAAAACTAAAAGATGCATTAGTAAAAAAAAACAATTTTGCCGAAAGTAATAAACATAAGAAACTAGAAAAACATTGAGCTCGAGAACAAAAAAAAAGAAAAAGGAAAAGCTTTGATTACCTATAGGTACTATAGTTATACCCACAGAAATGTACAATATTAATCTTAAAATTAACTTTAATTGTGTTAACTTTCCAAAAGGTGTCGACGCACATATTCTTAAAAGTATATTATGAAAAACTTTTTAAGCCTGAGGGAACCGAAAAGTATGAAGTTTTTTTACGCAAAATAATTTTATGATATAAACAAACACAGTACAAAGTATATCGAATTGTCATGTTCAACCAGCTACATACTTTGAGTTACTTTGGTAGTTTTACTTAAAGACGATTTATGCGAGTATAAGATTCCTAATGCAACATAGGAACGGCGTATACTGTTTGCAACTTGCTCTTTATATATAAAAGAATGATCAATTAGTAAACCAGATTTTTTGCTTTGTCAACAAGTTGGATCGGTAAATCATTAATAATTAATTTGATTTGATCTTTAATTCGCTTTTTTTACCAAATAACAGCGCCACAAATTTACTGAGATTTAGAGAATGTCTTGAGCAAGTGTCATGTAGTTTTCTAAAATCTTTATTTATATTATCGAGAACAAGTTGCAAATCAGTACTTTTGAATGAACAACAGAATTGCGTATCATCTGCATACATGTAAACCTTACAATAAGCAATGTCTCTAAACAAATAGCTGGTATAAATGGAGTAAAATAGGGGACCCAGTATAGAACCTTGGGGGACTCCAGATATTATTTTAATTTGAGATGAAACTTGATTTGACACATTCACGCACTGACTCCTATTAAATCAATAGAACTTTGTTCAAACCCTATATAATGAAAAATAGCAGTAGCGTTGAATTGAATAACGTTTCGAACGCTTTACTAAAGTCGAGTAATATTAGCAAAGATAATTACCCGCATCAGTAGCTTGTAAAATACTGTCACTAACATTTAACAAAGTCGTTGTGGTACTATGTTCCGATTTGAATCCAGATTGAAATTCCAGGATAAGGTTGAATCCAGATTGAAATTCCAGGATAAGGTTATACAATTCAAGATGTTCATATAACTGATGGTCTAAAATTTTCTCGAATATTTCAGAAAAGACTGGTAATATGCTGAAGGGGAAAAGATCCTTATACGTTTTTGGCTCGCTACATTTTGCAAGTGGAATTATAACCGCTGGTTTACATAGATCTGGGAAAACGTTTTCAGTAGTACAACAATTTATAACATGCGTAATATACTGCTCTATTACCGGAAAAAGGAAAGGGCCACGTATTTCATTCCCTCGCCAAGGAGGAGGGTGGGCTGCTCGAGCTTTCCGAGCTCCTTCAGCCACAATCATGGATTCCCAGCATACATACATACATTACGTATATATGCAAGGTGGGATTAAGTAGATTAAGTAGATTAGGGTTCTGAGGAGGAAAATACTACCCCAGCATTCGCCTAAGTAGCCGCACATAATGTGCATATACGCAGTCACCATGCCGCTACATGTGTGTGAGGAAACCCCCCTGAAAAAACCTCATACAAGGTAAACGGTAACGGGAATCGGACCCATTAGCTCTCGAATGCTAAGCAGGTCGTGTCACCACTACGCTACCAGCTCGGTCTATTACCGGACAATACAACTTAATCGTATTAATCATTTAATATTTCATAAAGACCAAATGATTTTGATTATAAACTGTTTGAGTTTAGTTACATATTCAGTGTTAACAGTACGAAAAAAAATACAGCATTCGTATTATTTACCCTATTGGAGTTGTAAAAATGTATTAATTCGGGATTACATGATGCGTTAGGGATGGTATTGACAAAATATTGATTGAATTCGTCTGGATTATTTAAATGAGACGACAAAAGGTTGGATTTTAGAAGTGACACCTGGACAATTTTCAAGTTGTCCCAAAATGACTTTGAATTAGCGTTCCGCAGTTGGTATTCAAAATACTCCTTTTTCTCACTTCATAAGGCTGTTGTAGTGTAATTTCTAAGTGCTTTACAATAACGATAGTGGTTAAAATTTTTAGTTTTTTGAAATTTAGATTTTGCTTTATTTCTCAATGACATAAGGAATCTGATATTTTTTTTTTTTATGACTGTGGACCTGAACATGCTAAATTTGGCCTATCGTGCTAAAGCACTTAGGAAAACTTGGAGGATGGATAGAGGGATAATGAATTGAATATTGTCAGTAATCCACGGTACATATTGCCTATTAATTTTAATAGTAATGATAGGTGCACACCTATCAAATAGCTGAAGTAAGGTAGAAGTTAAGAAATTAACTTTATCGTTAGGGTTATTAATGAAAAATAATTCGTGTAATGGTAATATACTTCTAAATCTTGCCTGAAATTCTTATAATAAAAACATTTATATGAGCGATAAGTACGAAAGATCGGATAAAATTTAATATGATCAGGAGGTCTCTACGCTACACCAAATATATGGCATTGAAGTTTTAATTTCACAAAAATCCACATCTGCTCTATCTTATACTGGTTATTATTTTCCTAGTGGTATAACAATTTTGTATGTAAAAAACCTACTCGTCCTCCAAGAGAACCTCTGTCTTGACGTAACAAATAGTAACCATGTATATTTACAGAACCCACACTAATTTCTAGAATCAACCAGGCTTCTGTGACAACTATCATATTATAATTATTATCTAAAATTGTTGATTTTAATGACACATAATTACAAACTAATTAGCGTGCATTCGTATGAACTACAGGCATTATAAATAAAAAAAAACACAAAAGATTTTTAGAAAATTTGGATGAGAGAAAGTAAGAAGGAATTTACAAAAGAATTGCAATGTTAATAATTTTAAACATATAGATTACTTTCTAGACGGCCTTGTGAAGAAGTGAAGAAATATCAATTTAAACACTCACGTTAAATATATCTATTTGTGAATTTTATCTATGTACATGATGTATTTCATTTATTATTTAATGTTAATATTGATATTAAAAGAAAACTGCAATATGTACGAAAATAGTAATTTAGTAAATAAAGAGCAGGAGTTGAAATGCTTTATTCATGTTTTTCACGAGCTGTTTTCTAAAATTTCATACTATACGTAATTGCGCAACTAAATTTGTTAGTGTAGTTAAGATAGTAATCGTGAAACGACGACAAACATTTAGTCGCTAATGCAATGGCTGATGATAATAGTTTAAAATTATCGTTGGAACCTCAATGTTAATCAGCAATACTGTTTACTTTCCTTCCTATTGAGTAAAATATGTGCCTAATTTTACCGGATAGTAATATTTTTTTTCTACGTTCATTAAAAAAATAAACACTTTTTAGATGATTTTTAGTGTCAAAAGTTACCGTTTAGTGCACTAGTGCAATACAAGTTTATTGCACGCTACGCATGCGTACTAAACTAAGTTAATTAAAATGGGCAATTGCAAATGTAGAAATGTAAGTAAAATATGGATTCATAGGAGAACTCAACTTGGTATTTTAGGTTATTACATCTTTGATTTCCTTGTATGAAGTGATGTTATTTAATTAGGTGAAAAGTAATTAGGTCAGTGTATACCTAATAAACCGTTATACTTAAATTCCAAGCAATTCAAACTTTTCAGTTCATTTACAATTTGTTTTATATATACGTTTTGTGACGCTCTAGTGTACAAAGGTTGTTCATGCGCGCATTATCGCTTTATTTTAGCAATTTGTACCGGAAATTTGATACAAATAACAATCATGTTCCATAGCAACTTATTCTGGTTTACCAGTTTAAATAAATAACAAAAAGTGCAGGTGAAAAAATGTTTTTATAGTTTAAAATGAGATATGTTTCTGAAAATATGAATGATAGTAATGATGAAGACGTTTTTTGATACCCCACTATGAACCTATACAGCAAATGAAGCATCTTGAAATTTAACATCCAGCAAAACACATAACAATGGTTAACAATCATACTTAAACGTTAGATATTACATTCTTAAAACATATTTTCTATTTACTGACATTTACGGCTAAAGCCTGTCCGGTAGAACTGAACGGGTATCGGATTAACAAGGAGGATTGTCAATATATGGTTCTATTGTGCTTGAAACCGCCTTAATGCTTTGCTGTCTCGTACTTATTGTACGTGACAAAGAAAGATGGATATATTATGAATAATGCCTCTATTTCTGCCGAACAAAAGCGTTTGCAACTTTCACACATAATGACAAGGCAATAAGAATCAGATGCAGGTAGAATAGAAATTCAATAGGTATAATAAAATGCCAGTGGTTCTCAACACTGCTTTAACATTACATTTAAAATTTATGGAAGAATGCAAGTTTTATAATAAACATTTATAAAAGCCATTCATAATAATGAATATTCGATTAAGTATAGGTATTTCAATTTACATTTAGAAAGTTCATTGTATACCTAAGTATGGTAATGACGTTTTAGTGTACTCAATTATATTATAATTAAAGATACTTTTGTTAATGAAGAGATTGTGGATGAAGTAAGACCTCTTATTTTCACAGTTAACACTGAAGAAAGTGATGACGATGATCTTTTCCAAGATTTGGATGACTCAGGAAGTGATGAATCTGAAGCCGAATGACAATTATAATTTTTACATTTAATTATAAAAGTATATCTTTGTAATTTAATTAATATTTACTAACTATAATAAAAATGTATTTGTTATTGTTGTTATAAGTATAAGTGAAAGGTGTCAATTGAAATTACTTATAGGTAATTAGTAATCGATTATTATTTTTATTATACAAAAGTTGCATTTCTTCACAAATTATATAATGTTAAAGCAGTGTTGAGAACCACTGGCATTTTATTATACCTATTGAATTTCTATTCTACCTGCATCTGATTCTTATTGCCTTGTCATTATGTGTGAAAGTTGCAAACGCTTTTGTTCGGCAGAAATAGAGGCATTATTCATAATATATCCATCTTTCTTTGTCACGTACAATAAGTACGAGACAGCAAAGCATTAAGGCGGTTTCAAGCACAATAGAACCATATATTGACAATCCTCCTTGTTAATCCGATACCCGTTCAGTTCTACCGGACAGGCTATACCTGGTAAAGGTACGGTTTCGTTGGAGCTGCCGGACGTCGCGGCCGACGGCGACTGCCAGAGCAACCCGCGGTTGCGTCCAGTGGCGGCTGACAGTCATATTTTTGCGTTCGTGTCAATCGCTCGTTCAGATCTGCGCTTTGAAAAATGCAAAATCTGTGGCGTCTCCCTTCGACGGCGCGTCTCAACTGGTCTTTAAGCAGTCGCCGAAATAAGACGCTACTGCCGGTGGGCGCCTTTACAATCGGGACGCTTCAACGAACCCAATACTGTCCAGATACATTGGCAGCAGTACCTGGCGTGCGGCACCCGCCGTCGACGCGACCGCCGGCAGCTCCAACGAAACAGTACCTTAAGATGGTTTAATAGAAGAAATAGTGTATGCAACTCGTACAAAAAATGTTCATGGCCACGTTGTACGTAAACAACTATTACAGAAGGTTTAGAGCAACAAAATTTACGTTTGCACAATCAACACTTAATAGTTAAGAAATTTGTTTATTGCTGTCAGTACTTAATTTTCCTATCTTTAGTAATACTATTTAAAAAACTAAAAGTCCCCAAAGTAGGTGGAGATGGTAAAAATATAGTCCGGCAACTTGAATAACGTGTAAAATCCCGCTAGTTCCTAAACTCTTAAAAATACCAGTATAAGGCAAGAAGTCCTTATAGATCGGTCTATCAAATAGTGTTTATTGTAGAGATCTACTTGTAACCGCTTACGAGAAAGTAATAATTACTGGTCATTTAAGTGCGAATCATACGAAGAAAATTGTACATATTTGTTTTTATTATTATGTATTATATTTTAAACATACATACACAAAGTAATCCATTCAAATCTCTGCATCGGAATCATCGCCAACGTCTTTTTACACGATTAAACCGCACTAGGTGTCATGAGGGCATGCCAAGGTAAGGCGGGCTCGATATAAAATATAAATAGGTTGAAATTTAAATTCAAATACCTTAGACTTAGCATAAAGCAACAAATAACGCGCCATTACACTCTGAAATTTTTATGAAATAAATCGTCCTAGGCGCGTATTTAAGCTAATCCTATCTGATTGTGGAACATAAAATTGCACTCTACTCGGTAAAATCATACACATTTCGAATTCAAATAATCAATTTGTTCAACACCCTTTCACTTTAAAAAGCGCGTTAAATTTTGTCTCAATAATTTAAATACACGTCAATTCACTTAATATTATTAAAAACAAAATTATACAAAGCTTAAGAAAATTTTGAAAGATACGTTGTTATAAAGCTGTTGATTATACCCTACATATCACAAAATCAAGGTAGTGACACTTTATCTGGATACTTTCAAATTTACCCTCGTATAAATACGAAACACTTTTGAAATCTGTCATAAATATTCTGAAATAAACAAATATCACCCAATTTGGAAAAACAATAATTTGATCTGTTCAAAATTGAACAGCGTAACGATCAGTGCGTGTTTTACGAATCATCGTTTTCTCAAATACTGCTTGATTTTTTATCATTAAACTGTATTTAAACATTTACAAGTATGTATCTCTGTGATTAAAATGTGAAATTTCTATTAAATGAATAAATGGTGACCAGTATTGTGTACTCAATAACCCATAATTAATGCAAAGTAATTAAATTTTGTAATCGATCTGACTCAAAATATCTTCACATCCATCATATAAACAATGTGTTAAAGGCTTTATTATCTCCAAACGGTGCAACCCTTTATACAACTTCCCACATAAAGGAAGACGATGAGATCTAATAATGTAATATTGGTTTTCTTTAAAGCTGTAGATAGAACCATTATTTTAATGAAATTTGACATTGAGGTCTATGATAATTTAAACAGAAGTACAAGTTAACTAGCGTACTCTGTATATACCAAATATTTCAAGGATATTTACATACATTGCTTCTGTGAAGCAACACATCCAAAAAAAGACAATTCTTATAGACAACCGTGTCTAATAAATCTTATAATCCAAGCTTATAATAACAGGTGGTAGGTATGTATACTCCATGCCAGCCGGGGAGGTACCACCACCCTTACCATGGGCTCCTTAATATTGGGTCTCCGATTTTCTGAGCTCGGCAACGGCTGCCGGTTACCTTTTCCTTCAACCTTAATCTATTCTCATCCTTATTCTTCCTTCTCGCCCTCACTGTCTTCCTATCGGATTAAAAGTCCCAAATTAAAAAATAAGATGGCTGTGGTTTCTAGGGTAATAAATTTCGGACGTAAAATCCTGCCCCATTCGGATGTCCGGGAGGGCAGGGTCCAAGCGACCACGGTCATCGAAAGTATCAACTTTTTGATTCACTACTGCAACATCCGCGGTATCAGGTCTAATCTTAATGCTATTCACCAACATCTTGAACAATTACAACCTGATATTTTGTTTCTATCTGAAACACAAGTCTCCTCTGAAAGCTCCGAGTCACCCGACTTGGTATTTCCTCAATATCACCTGCACTCTAACTTTTGATATAAAGGAGGTGTATGTGCCTACATCAAGGACAGAATTGCTTGCAAGAGGGTTTCTTCCTTAGAAAATACAAATGTTAACGTAATTTGGTTTAAACATTCTGGTCCTAATTTTGTGAAATTCTACTGTTGCATTTATAGGTCTCCTAATGACAGTAACTTTCAAGACTTCTTCGATTACCTTAGTATAAAAGTTGACTATCTCCTGTCTCAGTTTCCATCTTGCGATATTTCAATTGTAGGCGATTTCAATGTTCATACTCTAATTGGCTTCAGTTTTCATCTACTACAAATCCTGCTGGTCATAGTGCAGAAACATTTGCTATTTCATGTGATCTCACACAACTGATTTCTGAACCCACAAGAATCCCTAATAACCCTAACCATACTCCACATCTTCTAGATCTCTTTCTTACATCAAACCCTCTTGTTTATAAAACTTCCGTTCTTTCGCCTTTAGGTCTTTCCGACCATTGTCGAATAGAAATCATTTCTACTGTACCTAATTCCACTGTTGTTCGCAAAACCGATAGAACCTTGTGGTGTTTTAAGTCAGCTCGATGGAGTAATTTACGGGATTTCTTTGCAACGTTTCCATGACGTGAATATTGTTTTAAGTCGTCCTCTTCTTCGGACATCGCTCTTTCAGTATCTGAAGTCATACTCATGGGAATGGAGTTATACATTCCCAAAAAACAGTACCGTATAGGTCATTCACGTTCCCAACCCTGGTTCAATAAGGCTTGTGCTGATGCAATATCTCTAAAAAATAAATATTACATTAAATGCAAATCTAATAAATCGGTCGACAGTCATGTAGAAAACGTTGGTGCTAAAAAATTTTGTACGATCTTTTTGCAATTTTTTTTGACAAATTCATAAATTTTGGACAGTTTTACGTAAAAAATGTCGTCTTTGCGTAAGTCGATATCGGCAACGGTTTTTGTGTAAAATGAGTTTGAAAATTATCATTATTTGATAAAATTACTGTTATTCACTTCGGAATCAATTCAGAAACGTTCCTATTATTTATTTTTTACATAAAACTGTCCAAAATTTATGAATTTGTTAAAAAAAATTGCGAAAAGGTTGTACAAAATTTTTTAGGGACTTGATACCCTTTCCATCCCCCTGAAAAGGACGCCTATGATTCGAATAACGAAAAATGGCCTAGCTCATGTTACTCGGCGTGAAAAGTTATGTATGTTCCCTTAATTTCATCTCTTTATCGTAACTTTTTAAGGGTGGGTTTTAGGGCACATGTTTATAGGAACATTTTGTCTTATTTTAATGAGTTCTACATGCAGTAGAAATGCAGAATCCTATTTCAGAAACACCCAGTATGTATATATATATATATATATATATATATATATATATACATATGTTGATCTGTCTTTTTCCGATATGGCAGTGATTTCACTTTCTTCTGTTTTTGCACCTCAACTTTCGGTTTTGCGTTGTGCCTTAATGGTTTCGTTTAATCTGTGTTCCAGTACAAAAAGGCACAATAGAACCAACGAGTGGTAACCAAAGTAACCATCATCCTAAGCTCCGTTAATAATAAAGTTGAACTAATTGTTCATGCAAAAGGGTTTAATTTTGCACCAAGAAGGTCATCGACACAGAAATATATGGTGTACCTAAAGTACACAAAGGTGTGCCTTAAGACCAATTGTGAGTTCCATTGGATCTCCGCTACAAGGACCCGCAAAGTATTTGGCACAACTACAACGACACGTATAACAGCGGCATCATATGTAAAGAACTCAGAAATCTATCTTGAAATTATAGACAAAAGATATCAAGCACCGCAACACGTACTTAAAATAGCTATCATTTCTTAAAGATCATATATTTTATACATACCGGATCACGATATAACCAAACGCGTGTATGCAGTCACCTTTATCACGAGCCATTGTAAATGAGTTCATGAAGAAATCGAGGACTAAGCTCTGTGGTCAAATAAAGATAAACTAACACTGTGGGTTTGATATGTAGAGCATATTTTCGTAATTTGTAGCCATGAAAAGGAAAAACTGAAAGACTTTTATATCAGAAAATAAAATTCAATAAGGAAGTAGAGACGAATGGGCAAATTATGTTCTTGGACATACTATTGAGTAAAGACCACAACAAGCAGCCGAACAATACTGTGTATCGTAAACCAATACATACAGACAGGTACACAAAAGCCGAATTTCATCATCATCCATCACAGCTGAAATTAGTAATCAAAACTAACCAACAGATCGAGGAAGTTAACGCAACACATCAAGGTAGAATTTAAAAAGTAAAATTTAGTCTAATTAACAATGGATTCAAACACTACGACATTCACAGATGTATACATCCATCTAGTAGGAGGACAGAATAGGAAGAACCAGCTCTCACTTCTTACCACCAAACGAAACGAAACCATTGGCTAACATTGAACAAGTGTTAGCTCACATAATCAGATTACCAACAGCGTGGAAGACAGTACTGGAGCACAAGCAGATCGCAATCATCAAATGACAACCAAAAACCGAAAATGAATGTACAAACCAGATAAAAGTGAAATCGTCACCAAATCAGAAAATCAGAAATCAACAAGTGTATCTACAGTCTCAAACACCAGTTCAGTTTAATACGAATAACGAGTAGTAGACGAACAAAATTACAAACTTGAAGACGGAAAATGCTATTATATCAAGTAAATTAATACTCATTGTAAATTTTAAAAGATCCCATAGTTGCCTTTTAGGTCATATATATATATATATATATATATATATATATATATATATATATATATATATATATATATTACGTACACACGTGTATAACCTACCAAGTTACTTAGTTAACTCGACTAGTATCTCATTCAAACGTTCCTGAGACCGCAGAACTCTGGGATAGCGTGGGTCTTTTTAAGCGTTGATAAAAAGTAAACAGATGGTTAGGTTAGTTAGAAAGCAAGGTCAAAATTGTAGGCAGACAGATAGGGAGAACAGACAAGAAATAGGCGCTACAAGCTTTAAAGAAACAAATGAAAGGGAGGCCCTGTAAAGCTTAAACCAGCGAAGCAACAGGAATAACGAATAAACGAAAGTTCCCTTAGTAAGCGGAATTTATTTATGAATTTCCCAATAAGGGATAATATTTGGTACATTAATATATCTAATAATAACACGATCGACTAAACAGTCGATATAATTTACTCTTATATTTGTACGGGGTGGCCAACTAAGAATGCGAGGTACTGTATCTGGGAAATTACACATCGTAGAGGCTTGCGGAAAAAAAGTTTTTACTAAAACGGCCAATACAAAAACCTGGAAAATATTTTCATGTTTCTGAAATGTCCGCTAGGGGGTGTAACTGCAATCTGGAATCTAAAAAAGTGACGTTTCTGTGAATTCTGCTATATTAACCTAATAAAAAAATAACTTATCTTTGAAGTCGAGGAAAATCTGAACTTTTCTTGTTTGGCACTTTTTGACGTATCTATAAAAATTAAGTGGTGGGGGGTATTCAAAGGTTTCCTTAAATCACCCCCCGTATCTTCGAAACGGCTAATCCGATTTTAACAAACTTGGGCGCGTTGAAAAGAGCTTTTCTTAGATTACAAATGTTAAAATAATTGAAGTTTTGTTAGTTTCACATGTCGTCGCTAGAGGACTTTGTTCGACATTCCGACAGAAACGGTTAATTTTAGCAAAAAAATTAAATGCATTGGTATGACTTTTTTTGCATGCACAAGTAGCTAAATGATGCCTAAACAAGTTCGCGAAAACCGCATCTCGATATCTTGTTCCTAACCTAAAATATCCGCCAAAGAAAATTTTATATGAAAATATCTTAAATTTTAATTTTTTTTAACTATATTTTTCTAGAATTGTTTCTATTACGTAAGTTGTGGCTCTAAAAAGGACCGATTTAAAGGAGGAAGGTTTTTAATGCCCCTTTAAATGATCGAAATGCTGACCATCACTCTGTGCATTGCTGAGGCCTCTTATGGGTAGACAAAACTGCAGCTTCAATTTCGGCTCTGAATAGGTTACCTAAAAATTGCGATTTTAAATGTTTGTAAATTTATACACCAGAATGAAATCACCCTTTTTGAAATTACTACGGGCAAGTAAGCAATGCTAGAAGTTAAACGAAAGGAGGTTGTTTGTTTAAATGCATACTCAGTATGGTTATATACGAAAAATACAATTAATATAAGCAGGCAATGGAAACAGATACCTAAACAAAACATACATAATCCTCAAATTGTCAATAGTTGTCAATACTTTCGCGTTAGTTTGAGCAATTTGTGTGCTTTCAGAATGCGTTTTACGAATAATGAAGCTGTTGATATGCTTGCGGTTTATTTTGAATGTCTTCATAATGTCGCAGTAGCTAAAAGAGTTTACGCGGCTTGATATCCAAATCGGCGTCCTTGCGATGTAAGAGTTTTTCCCCGATTAGTGGCGAGCTTACGAGCCAATGGTAGTTTTCGGCCTACATTTCAACGGCAAAGAATTGGAAGAACACAAGAAAATATTAACCGTGTTCAGGGATATATTGAAGGAAATCCTCATGTTAGCACAAGAGTTGGGCATAGTAAGTTCTAATGGCTATCAAAATATATAGGTATTCGTTTAAACTTTTTTTAATTATTTTAAGAATGCACCCATATCATGTCGTTTTGCATCAGGCCTTGAAAGAGGAAGATTTTGATCGAAGGTTAGACTATTGCCATTGGATGTTTTTTGCGCAAGCCTCTACGATGGATAGTTTCCCAGATACAGTACCTCGCATTTTTAGTTGGCCATCCTGTACAATGAGACGTTGATTACGTTTCCCCAAAGGCTAGATAATTCATGCATGCACGCAGAGCATGCATTTATTTTTCCCCAATAACAAAGACAAGTATAGCCTTATCCTACTATCACGATACGAAATAATAAAAACTTGTAATTAACACGTAATTTCAAGATTAATAATGACGAGGGCAAGTCGCGAGATTTTACTTGTAAAGTGTCCTTATTAATTTATAAATAACCACAAAAGAACGTTATGCCCCTCTCTGGTACGTTGAAAGATCTTTCAGCCGTAAACCTGAAAAGGAAGATTTAATGTGTGTGTTTGTGTGTGTATAACCAGTACCAATCCTACTTGCCTTTCGTTTCACGATATCCAAACACAAACCCCCCCTTAATAATGACAAATTCAATTATATAAATAATCGGATAAGCTTGTTCAGTTCACTGTATTAGTCCTAGCATGTATATATAAGCAGCTAATCAAGTAAAATTAGATACCAATGATCTAACTCTTACCTATAATGAAAGAAAGTTTGTACTCAAAAGGTAACAACCATAAGTACATAAATAATATGATATAGACAACTGATATAAATAATTTATCCTCTGAGTTTCTGCTACTTCGCACAGAAGCGTAAATAGCAGCTAATAAAATAATATCAAAATGGACGCTAAATGCTAACACACCACTGGGTGTTTTATGTACAAGTTCAGTAATAATTACTCTAAATTTGGTTAAAATGTGTGCACAAAATATTAGCTAATGGTTTGATCAAGTTATAACAGTTTTACGTTAGTGAAATCTTCGTGAAAGCAAAAATGGATTCGTATATCAATATGACAAAGAAATTGCAACAAAGGTAAGCAGTTCATTAAAAATACTTTATTATCGGGTTAATTTAAATGCACTTAATCTTTTGTAGAGGCTATAGTGGTCCCTGCTGGATTCAACGGATAATGTATAACAGGTTAGGAAGTAAACTCAGCAATACTATGTTTAGTAGGACATGCGATAATGGATTAATCTAACCTGGTGTTTAACGAATACTTGAACCTTAGTATAGCTTAACTTCCATCCTCGCAATCTCCAGTGACAATGTACCATCAACGATAACAGGAAAAAGTAATTGAAGCACAGCGACAAGTCATTTACGAGCAGTTCCAGTTAAGAGAACATCGTAGCAACACACCAATAAAGACAAGAAGAATAAGCTAAAAAGAAGATAAGGGATGTAATGGCAATTTATTCACATACCGTTATGTTACCTCTGTAGATCGAAGACGAGCTCTATGTGATAATTTAACACGATCTGGCTAAATTATAATTCTTGTAAGAAACAATACTTAATTATCGTATTTTAAGCCTGAAATAAAGATTCTACTTACAACGAAGTTGAAAGAAGCAGAGCAAACTTACCCCTCTTGTGCACGTAACATTTTCTTACATCCGCATCAATAACGATTATATTACTTTACAAAGTAAACAAATATTTCTTATGAAAAATTCTCATATAAAACTGGTGAGTACACCGAATAAACAGCAACAAAAGAATTTTTTCTAAAATGGCCGTTTTAGAAGAACCACAACTTAGGAAAAGGTGTTCAATAAAATTTTCCTATCAAATTTTGGTTACAAAAAAAGTGTTATCTATATGTATTTCCAGTAAAGCATTTCAGTAATATGTAATTATTAATGGTACCACCATCTAGTAGTGGTTCAGCAAAGTAACAGATATCTGTAAGTAAATTATGTAAAGCTAACGAGAACCCACGAACGTCACATATATGGCGTTAGTATGAACTTTTATAAAGTAGAAAAGCAAATATTATAAAAGAAATAGTTTAATCAATAATTATTATTAGTTTTATTAAATACTTAAATAAAAAGTTTACCTCGAGTAGGATTTGAACCTACGACCTATACTTTGCTAGACAACCGCGCTAACCAACTGTGCTATCGAAGTACAACCCCCAATCGGTGTAAGTTTTGTCTTTATGTATGTAGAACTGATATAAATTCTAAATATAATGAGATTACAATCAAATTACTTATATTAATGGAATGTGAGCCTCCAATGTCGCAAGGATTGTATTCTCATTATATTTAGAATTTACATCAGTTCTACATAAATAAAGAGAAAGTTTACGTCGATTGGGGTTAGTACTTTGACAGCGCAGTTGGTTAGCGCGGTACTCTAGCGAAGTGCAGGTCGTAGGTTCAAATCCTACTCGAGGTAAACTTTTTATTTATGTATTTAATAAAATTAACAATAATTATTAATTACATATTTACTTTTGAACTTATTCGTTCATGACAAAGACTTATATTAAATAGTTTAACCAATTAAGATTTGTACGTAAATGATAAAGGCAGTAAATACAGAAAATTTAGATCATTACAATAGAGAAATAAGTAACGAGTAAATATTAAATCACAATCCTAAATATTCAATTCACAGATACCTATTTACTCTGGTTTTTCAGGAGCAGTAATCGAAGAAAGGATCCGATATCGATTTTTGCACGGGTGGTCCAGACCACCTGTCCACCCGTTTTATAACTTAGGGGCTTAAACATTTTTAACAAATAGCCGGGGAACCTTACTAATATTGTTGTTCTGTATTGAAAGACCTGAAACTTAGGTCCCCAAGTCCACCGTTTGGGGGTGACGGGGTGGGGATTTGTAATTTGAAATGGCAATCCCCATTTTTTATTCCATATATCGATTATAATCATAAAAATATGAAGACTTTATTCGAAACATCTTTTGTCGCGGCAACAAGTAGCGCTGTAATTGCAGAAACTCATTTTTTTCTGCGTGTTTCGCCTTCTCATTGGGGATTTACTGGAGTACAACAATGTGTACACCATTAAAAATGATTGAAAAAAGTATTCTAGGCTCTAATCTACTCTGCTTATCGAAAAACACTATTAAAATTTGAAAAAAATGTAATTTTAAACATTTAGTTTACGAAGATACAAATGCGTGAACCCGATTTCGAGAATCATACGTTGTTTTTTTATTTTGACTACGGTAGTCAATAATACGACATGTTTCATCTTGAAACCAAGAATAAAAAATCACTTTAAAATCGTTATTTGTAGAAGACAGTTGGCAGAGTGTCGTCATTGACAGGTAAGTTTTAGCAGTAATATTCATTGTTTAATAAAATTTAAATGTCATATGTAACATTATTTGATTAAATAGGTTTTATGTAGCTTAATATTAAGTAGGTAAACATTTTTAACATTTTAATATAAAAATATTGTAACATTAAACTGTGATTGTAACATAAATTGTTGTAAATGAAACAATCATTTTATTTTTACATTAAGTAGTACTAAGGGGGGTCACCTTAGTAAAATGTAGTTTTTAAGTGATTTAAGTTTTTTTTTAATAAATATCAGTAATGGTTTATTAAAAGAAAGAGGCATTCGATATGCTGCAGGTTTTGGCCGAGTGCAGAGGTTTATTTGCGTTTGCAGAAAGATTGTGATAAGAGCGGTACCCTAATCGTATATCCCATTCGCGAAAGGTATTTGCGCGTTTGAAGAAGCGTGTTAGGGAACAGGGAATTATTCAACCTTCACACAACAAAGGGAAGGAAATTTCGAGACGAGTTCGAGATGTTAGTGCACCAGAAGTCATTGCATCAGTTCAACTGAGACCGCACGATTTTAGGAGACGCATGCAATATGATTCTGGAATCAGCGAGAGTACAATTTTGCGGATGCTAAAAGATAATAAGTACCACCCGTACAGTATGCATCAACATCAGACCTTAAGTGAAAAGTATCATCAAGAGAGATTTTAATTCTGCACTTGGGCAAGTCAACAACCGCACAACTTCCACAGAATAATTTGGTTTCCATATGAGTGCAGTTTTCAGATGAAGAAGTTAATAGTTGAAATATGCGTTATTCTGCCACCGAAAATCCGCATTCGTTGAGGGAAGTTGATCGTCAACATGCGTGGAAGGTGAATGTCTGGTGTGGCATCATGAATGACCGAATCATAGGCCCCTATTTTATCGATGGTAATTTAGCCGCAGTCAAGTACGTCGCACTATTGGAAGATTTGCGGGACCCCATACCTCTACAGCTCCGCCAAGGTAAGTGATTCCAACAAGATGGATACCAAGCGCACGCTTTTCGACTGGCTCAGGCGCGATTGAACGCTGTGTTTCCTAATAAGTAGATCGGGAAAAATGGTTCTGTCACTTATACTCCTCGATCACTAGACCTGACCGTCCTACATTACTATTTGTGGGGGAGGATAAATGATTTGAAATATCGACAGCGTCCGACTACCAGGGATAACATGATGCAGCGAATATCATACGCGGTCCAGTCTTTAGGTGCCTCGCCCTATCGATTCGTTCGCCGACAGAGTGAACCTTTGTATTATGCAAAATGGTGCACACATTGAACACCTTCGAAACCGATATTTGCATTATTTTAGGAATATTCTGTTCAGAAGGTTAGTCTTTTTGTACACTTTCTTCGCTCGATTCATAAGTTTTCATCTTCAATTATTTAATTAATTTTTTTTTTTAGTAATTCTTATGCATTGATGAATTTTAATTTTGTAATTAAGTTTTTTAATTTACATTTGTGAAATATTTTTTTTATTCTTCATCTGTAAACAATGTAGTTGCTAAAAATTTCTGTTAATAAATCTATTTTACGTTTAAATGATTCTCGTTCAATTATGTTCTATGATCTTTATTCTTTGAAATTTAATCCCATTTTTTTCTCTATCAAACTTTGAACACGTTTCTAAATCGAGTTCTAACAACATTTGCGACAAAAGAAAAATCGGCACGAACGTTATTTTTGTCACGTAATATATAAGTATCATAGATATCATTTTCCTTAACCTCCCTAGAACGGCAGTTGTGTCTGTTTTTAATTTCAGTAACGTAAAATGTTTTCTTATAAACATAAATATTAGCAACGTTTTGATATTACTATTGAAAAAATAGAAAAAATGATATTCACAATTCACAATTGCACGCTAGTAAATCCTCAGCGAGATGGCGAAAAACGCGCCACCTGTTGCCACGACAAAAAAATTTTCGAATAAATTATTCATGTTTTTATGATTGTAATATGGAATACAAAATTGGGGTTCCCATTTCAAATTACAAATTCCCCCCTTCAGCCCTACAAGGGTGAGTTTGGGGGATTCAAGTTTCGGGTTATTCGATAGAGAACAACAATATTGGTAAGGTCCCCCGGCAATTTGTTACAAATTTTGGATGCGGTTAGTTGGAGTAGCACCTTGAGCTAGAATTCGCCTTAAGTCTGCATTTTGGAATTTCTTTGCATTATAATTGAATGTTTATTTCTTACTATATGAAAATGTAAGCTTTCACCATTATTACACATAATAAAATACTTATCTTTTTCGGTTTTTTAATAGTGTACTTGTGTAGTAAAGTTACACGATCTAAATACTTACAGTTATTTTCGTCAGTAGTAATATTATCTATTGAGATTATTAAAGATGTTGAAACAATTTTGTGACAGTTGAAAAATAAAACAGGCTTATGTTTATGTTCCAATTTTTCAACTTTAACAAAATTCTTTCAACATCTTTAACGATTTTAATAGATAAAATTACTACTGACGAAGATAACTGTAAGTGTTATCGAAGCGTTTAGATTGTATAACTTTAATACACAAATATGCTATTAAAAAACCCAAACAGGATAAGTATTTTATTTCATATATATATATATATATATATATATATATATATATATATATATATATATATATATATACAGGGTGAATCACGACCTTAGAATATAAAACACCAGGAAGGAACGTTGAGCTATATACCGTATTAAAAAATTGCGACGGAATTCGCCATATTGAACACCCAAGTATGATTCATTCTTGGTAGTTTGATAGAAGAAAGTGGTGTTTGTAACAGTGTTTCGAATATTTTGAACTGTTTTAAAGTATCCTGTATAACAATTACTGGTGATAATCAAGTGTTTATAATAACGTTGTGTACATTAAGTAGTGTTGTATTGAATATTACATACTACAAGATTGAATTTAGGTTATGGTTTTAATTCATAGGCGTAACGAACATTGTTATGCAACATTTAACTTTAAAAATGTCATAATTTATATTTGTAACTTTATTGTATCAGGAAGTGTAAATATTTTTTTGAATAAATCCATGACTCGTTATATCGTAGCTTAAAAATATACTCTAAATATTAAATAATTTAAAATATGTATATGTTCATTATTATGTATTATTAACCGGAAAATTGTTGTCCGCCATATGCAACACCCATCCCGGACGCACATATAATTGACAAACACTCCTTCCTGGTGTTATATTCTAAGATCACGACCGACGCCACGGAGTTCGATGGCGAAGCGGCATATAATCGTTAATTTCTAATACAGTGATATTATGTAAGTCAATATGAGCAACATTTTAAGAAATATTGCTCCAAAAAAAGTGGCATATCAAAGTTATGTTTTTTTAAATGACGCACCCCGTATATTATTGCATTTTCGAATTTTACATAAAAAATAAGTAGCACTTTCATAAGGGTTTCCTATACCTACATACAGAGTGTTTCAAGTTATATCGATTTTTCTGAAAATGTAGGGTTTTTAGGAAAAATTAAATATCTCCTAATAAAATTAACTCCAACAAATTTACTCTTAGGTTTAAGTACAATACTGTTCCCTTAGTCTATTTATTGACTGACACCTCTTTACAGGTTGTTCATTTTTTTTTCAGCTAAATTAGTAGAATATTCATACTGAAATATTAGGCTAATTTTAAATGGAACACCATGTATTTTATACGCTTATCGATTAGCTTACTTATTTAACTTTCAACTTCTATAAGGGTTTCCTATACCTAAACCTTCAAATCTTCAACTTATTTAATAATTTTTAGAATTTGTCTGTTCCTGTATCATTTGTAGATTGAAATATCCTCCTAAAATGCCTGATTAAAGTCTTTTTGCTAATGTAGTAGTATTTTTCCTTGCCAATAAGTAGAAAGCTTGTTACCAATCTTATGTGTACATGATAGATTTCACATATTTCTATTTACATATTAACATATAATGTTAATGTGACTAATCTTGTAAATTTTGTAGTGTGCTGTGAAATTGCCGGTAACACATTTGTTAATGTTAAAATTCTGACATTGGGCGTGACTTTTGTCATTGTGTATCGTTATTTTTCCGAGTCTGTTGAAAGTTGCTGAAATATTTTCAATTTAATAATGGTTCATTCCCAACAAGAAAGAATTGATATGATTTTAACCATTGGTGAATGCTACGAAAATTGTTTACTTGCTGCAAGAGTGTACTGAGAAAAATACCCTGAGCGGGTGCATCCTGATAAAAATGTTTTTGAAGCGTTACTTCAAAGATTTTGTGATACAGGAAGTGTAGCTTGCCCAAAACAACTAAAAGTGAAGCCTGTTACAGACGATGATGATAATGAGTTGTTGGTATTTCGTTGTTGACAGTACAAGAATTATTGCAAAAGAAACAGGAATTAGTCAGTCTAGTGTATGGAGGATCTTAAAAAAACGTAAACACCACCGGTTTCATATACAAATACATCAAATGTTATATGGCACAGGATTTCAAAAGCGTATTGATTATTCCTTATGGGCCCTTGATCAAGTTAGTGACAATGAACATTTTCTTGAAATTGTACTATTTACCGACGAGTCAACATTCCATAATAATGGATTAGTGAATCGGCACAATTTACATTATTACGACACCGAAAATAAACATTTATTTAATACTGTTGATCGGCAATGGAGTGTTAATGTGTATGGTGGAATTGTTGGCAATCATGTTATTAGCCCGCATTTTTCCGATTGCAAATTAAATGGTCAAAAATTCCGTAGATTGTTAAAGAGAGACTTTTGGGAACTTTTAGAAGGTATTCCTTCAAATACTAGACAAAATATGTGGTTGCAATTAGATGGAGCACCTGCACATTTCTCACGTACTGTAAGAGAATATAGGAAGTTTTCTAATAAGTGGACTGGGAGAGGTGGACCAATTGCCTAGACACTTAGATCTCCTGAACTAAAATCCATGGATTTCTTCTTTTGCGACCATATTAAAAATTTAGTCTACAGCACACCTCCCACCACTGCAGATGATATGAAAAGAAGAATTAGAAATGATTTTGAGACGGTCGCCCCTGATATGTTGCATAATGTAAGAAGTTCGTTGGAAAAAAGAATAACACTGTGTGTTCAAGAAGATGGACATCATATTGTACATTTATTAGTTGTGATTAGGATCCGGTTCAAGGTCACTCGCCCTATGGTGGTGAGAAATGAAGCTTTTGGAGCTCTTCCAAGCTCAAACTTTTGGTGGGAAATTTAAATTTGTGGAGCGCATCAAGGTCGATATGTCAAGGTCAAAATTTGAAGCTAAAAATAGAAATTGCAAGGTCATCATTAAGATCATCATGAGCACATTACAATTCTTAGAAATCTAAAAATAGAGTTTTCTAGGTCAAAGAGTAATGACCTGCAGGATATTATATTACATTTCTTAGAAATATAAAAATAGAATCAGTTCCTGGAAACATGAAGAATGATAGGTTGTTATGTATGTATACTAAAAAGTAGATCAAGGTCAAATGGTACTTATACTGGCTAATTTGAGTGAAGGTGAAATAATTTTCTAAACTAAAAGTAGGACAGGGTGGGTATTTAACAAGTTTAAACAGGAGGAGTAATCAAGGACAAGAGTTATTGCAAAAGAAACAGGAATTAGTCAGTCTAGTGTACGGAGGATCTTAAAGAAACGTAAACACCACCGGTTTCACATAATTTTCTAAACTAAAAGTAGGACAGGGTGGGTATTTAACAAGTTTAAACCGGAGGAGTAATCAAGTACAAGAGTTATTGCAAAAGAAACAGGAATTAGTCAGTCTAGTGTATGGAGGATCTTAAAGAAACATTTAGGTCAAAATTTAAACCTAAAAATAGAAATTGCTAGGCCGTCATATTACATTTCTTAGATATCAACAACTATTTGTACTTATGTAAGCTCATAAGCAACACATAACTTATTGAACCCCATTTCAAAAATTTTAATTCGATTAGGACCCCAAATTTTCAATTTTCAATGAGACGTAAAAATTATACATGAATAGTTTAATATAAAAATCTCAACATAAATGAAAAGAATTTAGTTTGAACGGAAACGAGTATGCGAGTCAGCAGTCTAATAATAATTGTAACATATGAGTAACATTATGAGTATTTTTTCTATTTTATAAAACAGTATACTGCATTATATTTTTTAACTCCTTCGTTAAAAAATAAACTTTGCCTAAAGAACTTCAAATTTATGTGTTATTAAAAATCACTTCTTTTTGTTTTTAGATTAATGTACTAAATGCAACATGCAGAAATTGTTTTAATTTATTATTTTGACGGGTGCTCGAATGTTTTCTTGCTTCTACACCGACTACTTGTCTCACTCACTCACTGCAAACGCACTAAGCGCGAGTTGATTAAGTTAGTATAGTTTAATTATTCTATAATCGTTTCCTTTCATTTTTGCACATGATATAGATTCACAACTTACTGAACCATTCAAAATTTTAATTTGATTAGGGTACTCAAATTTTTAATGTGATGTAAAAATCATACATGTATAGTTTTAAAACCTCAATATCAATGAAATAAATGTTGCTTCAAAAGAAACGAATATGTGTAGTCAGCACTTTAATGGTAACATAATTATGAGTGTTTTTTTCTATCTTTTATAAACAGTACCTATACTAATAAAAAATTTCAATTTATGTGTTAATAAAAATCACTTCTTTCTGTTTTTATATTCATTCATGTACTAAAAAAAATGTTCAGACCATAACGTTTTAATTTTTATGTATTCACTTTTTTTAAATTACATAATTTGTATAATTCCATGCATTCATTATTTGAAACTCGTAACAATGCGTTCATCAATAAAGCTAATTTTTTAAATTAAATATTGTAATGGAAATTATTGATAAAAATAAATATAAATATAATTATAAATAAATTTTATGTGCACCGAACTAGCTCATATATCTCATAATCGGGGATAGAGTCCATTTATTGTTGGCAAAGAAATAAATATAATTTACTCTTTGATATGAATTTAATTGCATTTAAAGGCAAAGGTGAAATCATGAAATGTTCTTTATGATATAAATTCCAAATTATAATAAATGGATGGTATGTGAAACAGACCTTAGTTAAACTTGCATAATAACGCATGCGTAGCGTCGTAACTGAATGAAATAGCAGCCTGTCAAAAATGTTAAATAGAAAAATCTTAAAAATGTGAGTTTAACTATTTTATAATTGAAATTGAAATGTTGATAAAATAATAATAATAATAAAATAAATAACTTTACATATGTTTATACCGTTATTGCACAAACATATACACATATAAATGAAACACACAAATGCAGTAAATTACACAAATAATGGAAACAATTTAAGGGTCATGATAAATAAACTTACATGTGTATCGGCATATTTCCAAAAGATGTTTTCATTTGGCTGCCTCCATATAAAACTTGGGTAGGCTTCTTCCCATATGTGGTCGACGTTATTGGTTCGTTGTTCAAGGTGGTGCTGCATATACTTCCATTCTTCAACCAATGTACACCTTGTTGAAAGACGACTTTTCTTTGTGGTAATCGTGATGTTACTTATAGTTTGCTTAAATAACTTCAACTAAGCACTGTGTTCTTAATTATATTTTATTTAAGTGTTGTTTTAAATGTTTATAAAATTTACGATTTAAGAATTTTATTTTAGGTTCGTAAAACTTTAATTCGAAGTCACTTTTTGTTTTAGATCCCGTTATGGAATATCGTTTGTTAATTATTATATGTCGCTCCAGAAAAATAAACATCGATTTAGAAAACTGAATAATTCTATTAACGACAAAAATAAACAAAAACAGAAACACATCAACCGAAATTTGAATACGTTAAATTTGAATCGAAACAAAACTTTATTAATAATTGAAAATTATCGGTAACCTAATTTTATAATTGATCGTAGGTTAGGAACAATTGTTTCTGATTTCTCGGCTCTTCACTAACCGCGTTTCAAAATTTCCGATAATAACGTAACTTGAAACTTACATGTTAACACAAAACACTATCGACACTTTGACTTTTTGTTAGAAAAATTAAAAATTTGAAGAGAAATTGGAAGAGAGAGAATTCATGAGCAATTCCTTATATACTATTCTGTTAGCTACAAAAATTTCAACTTTTTTGTACAATACAAACAAAGTAACCAAGCTTCTGATTGGTTTAAACAAATTTGAAAACTTTACTAAAATACAAATTATGCCATAACTTTCTTATAATACTTCTAATTTACATTTTGATAACAGAATTGGAATCTGTGCATAATTCCGCACAAAAGGATACCCCACGAGCCATATATTGGTTCAAAATGTACGATTTGACATATTCTAATCTAAATTTACTTATATCTAAAAAACCCTAAATTCTACACCTAAACTAAATACATATTCGTGATCTACACGAAAAACTGAATTAGAAAACATTTATTTAAACTCATATATCTTAATTTTAACGGAAAATTCTTTTTCATATAGGAAATTTATGTAGTTAACCCCATTTTCATTATTTTATGTTTATATAGCTTGTACAATGTAAATTTCTACATGAAAACGAGGGAAACCTCCTATTAATAACTTTAATAATTTATTTTGTGCTGAAATTATTCTATAAAAACTATAAATTTGCAAAAACCTTAAAATTAAAACTTAACCTCACTTTACACAAATATACACATAATTTGAGTATCCAACGTCCAAATTACTTAAAATGTTACTCTAATAAGTTGTTAAAACTGTCTTCAACATCACCACTGTTCCCTTTTATTGTAATGTCTAAAACTTTCTCAACCCAACAATCCATATTGTTAAACACACTTCTTCAAAATTTTTACACAAAAAGTATTTATATGTAAAATATCCACATGTAAAATTGTTGTTTATATTGTCTTTACTGTTTACAATACACTAATTCTTCTGCTGCACCTTTTTGTACACTAAGTTTGTGAGTGAAAACTAAACCATGTCCGCACGATAACTCTTTCTTAGAATTTAAATCTTTCCTGCTTTGTAACTAACTTGATACATATTTTAGATATAATTATAAACCTAAACCGTGTGACAAACATCTGCAAGGTTTCTAAAATGCCAAAATACTTTGAATAAACTGTGAATTTAATGAAACATGTTCTACGAACTTAACCGCACTTACAAATATAACTCCTTTTGACATTCCTCACATGCTCCTTATATAGCCCAATGCTTCTTATGATTAAACGAACTTGTGCAAATTTCACCAGGCCTGTTTCGTTAAATCAAAATCAATTTCTTTCACTCGTTTAATTATATTACTTAATAAAATGCAGTGTAAATATATTCTAATTTATCTCAAATTGCCCACTATAGGAAATACAAGCTTATTCACTCTAGTCCCTGTCTTAAACTTATATCTAACTATTTCAATATATATATATATATATATATATATATATATATATATATATATAATGTATATATATAATCATGTGCATATGAATTAATTGTTTGGTTTTTAATAATGAATAACATGGCGCGCATCTAAGCTTTGTCACTCGCACAGCAATTATCCAGGAATAAACTTGTATTGTTTATCACTTTTAATAATGAAAAAGTAACTCAAAATTAAAAAATACAATTGCTTAAAAGTTCGAAATTTAATTTAATCTAATATTAATATAAATTACATTTTGAATTTTTTGATGCAACATGCGGAAATTGGTTTTATTTACAAAATTACTTTGCATATCATTAAATGAAATTTCTAAGTGATTTATTACTATGTAATAAAATTAAACGTTAAACTTTTCTATAATTTCAATTGCAATAAACAAAATCATTTACGAATACCCTCTCTCTCTTTAGTAGGTACCTACAATATGTTTTGTATAGGGTAGCTTTCTGTAATTGTTACATGCATGCTATTTTTCTTATTTTACACGTAGATGGAGTAACTAACATCAATAAATGGCTAAACTGATTTTTTTTATTGTTTGACTTAATGATTAAAAAACTTGCCTAATTATAAATAAAATTAAAACATTGAAATTGCCATAACATAATATTTTAAATCTACCTTATTATTCTTTGCATTAAATATTTATTTAAACTGAAAACTAAAAACTGAACGAACATATTTTTTTTAACACTTACTTTAGGATTGTATGAATTATTTCCTTAACTTAATTTTTTTCGCTTTTAACCTTAAATAAAACAACTGCATTGCATTGCATGAATTCATTAATTTTTTTTCATTTTTTTTAACTGCAGTGAATTTTTTTTTGGATGAGAATATTTTACGATAAATAATAAAAATATAAAAAAAATTTAACATTTATTTATTACAATATAAAAAGATATATACAATAAATTCTACAAAAATATTCAAAAACTCTTTACTAAACTATACTAATTTAAAAATGTTCACACATCTTAAAAAACAAACAAAATTTACTCAATTACACTATACACACTAATTTCACATACTAAAATTAAACTAAAAAACTACCCTACACATCTAAATTATCCAGTGTCTGTAATAAGTTTTCAGCATTACTTATACTGAGTGTTATTTTATCTAAATTGTTTGAGGCTTCCGCTAATTCGACAGCCGCTCCACACGGACACTTCCGACACTTCACTCTATGTAGCGATCTAAAATTTGACGCAACCACCTCACACTTTTTCTTTTAAATTGCCCCATGGTAGTGGGATCCTTCTCAGGTGGTGTTGCAATTAGTACCAAATTCTTCCCCCCATATTGCAGTGGCGAGGTCGCTACTACAGTCGTTGTAGGCGTAATGCTAAAAAAATTATAATGGAATGATTAATGATGAATTTATCAATAAACAAATTCATGAATAAGGATTAAGGATTAAGTAACGTATACTTACTTTTCAAAGCATCGGGATATATCATCCTCAACGTGGCTGCCTGCCTCTGGAAAACGGATACCTGTTTTTTTGGAAACGGGTACCGGTTTTTGGTCTGTTTTTGATCTACTATTGATCTGCGTTTGAAAAACGGAGTACCGGTTTTGACCTGTTTATAGCTGTTTTTGACCTGTTTTACCGATTTTTGATCTGTTTTGAGCTGTTTTTGAGCTGTTTTGAGCTGTCTTAGAGCTGTTTTGATCTGTTTTTGAAAACTAGCACCGGTTTTGATCTGTTTTGAGACTAACGCACTTATTTAGAATGCTTAAGAAAAGTTGAATGTCGGCGTTAATAAAATATATAGGAAAGTTACCCACACAATTCCTGCATTAGTAGAAGAATTAGCATTAACTAAATACATGAATAAAAATGTAAACACGCCTGTTGCATTTTAAAGTTGGGAAACGCGCATATATCCAGTTCCACCTGCAACAGATAAACATACCTGAGCTATCAAAATAACGACCGGCTTAGAAACACCTAGATATATTATCATAGGGTTTCAAAATGATTGATTGTAGGATATTGGTCTTCTTCCTTTGCAGCGACAGTTTCGACCTTTTGCTTTTATTTTCTTTAGAACATACGCAACGACTGAGCGTTGAAATAAAATTTCAAGATTATGTACATGTAAATCTGTTAACGTTAACAACATTGCTAACAAGTGGAAGTGGTTTAAATATAAAAATAGAATGTTCAAGGTCATATATTTGACCTTCAATGCCTGTTTATATGAATATATAAGCAGATAAAGAGCAGTTTTATACCAGTTAGTACATTGCACTCGTGGCTAGAATTGTAATTGTAATAGTAAACCTAAAGTACTTGTATAGTTACTTAAATTATTAATTTTTACATATCAGTTGTAATAAATAAAATATTCACTACAAGTCCATTACTGAATAACCGGCGGGGTGTACTTCATATTTTTGCATTGTTGGATACAGTTTTGAAGGTAACTATGAGTAAGGCTATACCAAGTAGTAGTGATATTGTTAATTTAACAAGACGTATTGTTCCATCGTTCAAAACCAAAAATGAATTTGTAAAGCACTTCTGTATAATTAACACTAATATTAAGCTATCGTAAGATATAATTCAAAATACGGACACACGGACACAAGGACACACGGACATACGGACACATGGACACACGGACACACGGACATACGTCCACACGGACAGGGACATACGGACACACGGATACACGGACACACGGACACACGGACAAACGGACCAACGGAGAAACGGACACTCGGACACACGGACACACGGCCACACGGACACACGGACACACGGACACACGGACACGTGGACACGAGGACGCGCGAACACGCGGACACGGGACACGCGGGCACTCGGACACGCGGAGACGCGGGCACGCGTACACGCGGACACGCGGACATGCACACGGACACGGACACGGACATGAGTACGGACACGGACACGGACACGAACACGGAGGCGGGCACGGACACGGACACGGATCGGACACGGACACGGACACGGACACAGACACGGACACGGACACTGACGGACACAGACACGGACACGGACACGGGCGCGGACGCGGACGCGGACGCGGACGTGGACACGGACACGGACACGGACACGGACACGGACACGGACACGGACACGGACACGGACACGGACACGGACACGGACACGGACACGGACACGGACACGGACACGGACACGGACACGGACACGGACACGGACACGGACACCGACATGGACACGGACACGGACACGAACACGGACACGGACACGGAAACGGACTCGGACGCGGACGCGGACGCGGACTCGGACACGGACACGGACACGGACACGGACACGGACACGGAAAATGACACAGACATCGATACCTACTCCGACATCGACGCTGACACCGGCGCCGACTCTAACACGGGCACAAGCTCACACACACACACACACACACACACACACACACATACACACGCGCGCGCGGGCGCAAGGGATTTATGATTTGATAACATCCACAACCTTGTATCTGTAGTTGTACGAATACTTTTAAATGTATGATAAAGCTTGCAGTTTGAAAATACTTCGCAAGTTAATATTCCCGCAATGATTCGGTGTAGCCAACTCGTTGCTTGTGGGGCTCGCCAAGTTGTATCTGTGTTATGGAAGTTCTAACCTCTAGCATCGAATGTGCTTACTTGGAACTAGTCAAAAAGGGTTTGTTTTTTAACATGTAAAAAGTTTTATTCATGACAGGACTTGATAATAGGTTATTCATAAAGAAAGTAGGAGCTACATTGTGTATTGTTGGTTCTACGCAAATGAGGTCTTTAATAGAGGATGGATTTTTAATTAATTTGTTTCAAGGTCACATTGAGAATTGGTATTTTAGATTTATGTTATAAAAAATTTTATATTGTATTACAATGTAACGCGTGGCCTTATTACTTAACAAACTAAATTTTATTGATGTAGACTTTTGTGACATTGTATGTCAGTATTGGTCGTGATTGTTTTACTGCAACGTTAATTGTGTCTGCTCTTCCTTGTTTCTCATTTTATTATGGATGATGTATCAGGCAGTTGTAGTAAACACTCAAGAGTGGTCGACGGGTAACACCACAATTAGAGCATTTGAATATCTGTTGTGTGAAATACAATTTCAACCACTAACTACAATGTATATGATAATGATACACTGCAATAACAAAGAGTACAAAAAAGATAATTTAATCATAGTGTAATTAATGTAAGGAACAGGGACCGTGATTTGTTTTAGTTTATACATAGTTTTATTATCATGTTCATCATTTTCGTGAAATTCTAGTTAATTAAGCGCTACACCAAACAAGTAAATTAAACATAAATTATCCGTTGTAGTTTAACCAAGTAACAAAAAAACATTATTCAACTGCAGCCATTTCAATTATTTTCTAGACAAATTATATTAGTACAATTAATGATTATAATAAACATTTCAATCATGACCGAATTAAACAAGTAATATATTTTTAAAGTAATGAATGTATTACAAATTGTATTATTTTATCCGATAATTATAAATACATGATAAATAATCACTTCTGCGACTATTAGAGTTATAATAAAATTAAATTAAGCAACGAAAAGCAGTTATTCTAACCTTTGATTTAATAGAACACGGTTCGAATCGTTTGTAAACAATTCTCAATTTCACTTCTTAACTCTCGCACACGTTTGGCAAACAGCGAAAATTAATGCTCTTATTATTAGGATTTTGAAGATTTGTGTGTATAGCTTTGCTAACAACAATATTTATTCTGAATATATATCTATGTGCGTACGGGAGGTAATCTTTAAGATACTACAATCGTTTTAATGATTTTTTATTTATAGGTTTATAAGCTCTTCATTATTAGTATGTAAGAACATCATGGGAGAACTATTCAATAAAATTGACACAGTTAGCACTAAGGAAAGGACATTACGTTCCTCTACAACTAATTTTAATACATTTGAAAGAAGTTTTAATCCTTTACAAATTGACAGCTATCTATGAAACATCAAAATTCATTGTCATTGATATACTCTACTTCATCTTATTTTGCATTTGAGTACGCCATGCAAATCTAGGGAGAGTGTGGTGGCACTGTCAAAAGAATAAGAAGTTACTACCGTACCTTGACTTTTGAAAATTGCAGATTATATTTTAAAAAGGCCTAGTAATGCAGCGCAGCGCTGCAACATGGATTTTGTTTTTACGCCAATAGTTGAATCTCGAGGCACCTATTTTAAAGGAAGTACATTTTAGTGCTCAGACCTTGAACGTCTTGAACGAAAATTGTACATTCTTTAAATAGGTTATAAATGACAACATCGTATCTTATCTAATATACTGAAATGTTTTATTGATCTACGTAGAAATTAATAAGAATGCCTTCTCCTCTTTCACTATTGCAAAATAAAAAAATTGTGGAGAAATATGCTTTTTATTTAGTCTTACGATACAGTGAAATGTTAAAATATAACAGTTATATTAAACTGCTATAGCCGACTTTAATATGATTCTCGCATTCGTACAGACAAGTAAAAATATCATAAAAGTTTCACATTGTTCAACCAATCCAAAGTGGCTGGTGTAATAAGATGAATATAAGGAATCCACCTTCAAATTTTGTGAGATGACAGTCTTCCACAATATGACTAATTGTTTCATTCCTAATGTCACACTCACATAAAGAACTTTCCGAAATTCTCCATTTGTAAAGCACATCATTGCATCTTCCATGTCGTGTTCGTATGCGATTAAGTTGACACCATACTTTTCTTGGTTGATTGAAACCTGGCACCATCTGAGTAGGATCTTCAATCAGTTCGTTATTCGTTACCTCCCAAGTTATCCAACTTGTTTTTCACTCTTCTTTAATAGAAAACTCTTCAATGTGTTGAATTTCCCTCCAAAATGGTTTTCTCGATGTTAATCTGTTAATTGGAGATTGAAGATTTTCCCAAATTGGAAATTCGTTTTTGAGATTCTTATATTTCAACCATAATTTTTTTAGAGCATTTTTTCTACGGAGCTCAGGAGGTGGAATATGTGACAATGCTGGAAGCCAGGATGGTTGTGTGGATTTAATGTTTCCACTTACGATGCGCATTGCGGTGTTTAATTGTTCTTTGATTGACCTCACGTGAATACTATTCAACCATACTGGAGAACAATATTCTGCCGTAGAATAAACAATTGCCATAGCTGACGTTCGTACCGTAGTCGCATTCGCTCTCCAACTTGAACCTGCAAGTTTCAATAAAATATTATTCCTTGTTTTAAGTTTTTGCCTAAACTTCTCTAGATGATGTTTGCAAGTTAGTGAACCATCTAATATGATACCAAGATACACTGGAGTGAAATTATGTTTTAGACGAATTCCGTTTAGGGAAAAATTCAGTTTTCTATTTTTCTGATTGTCTCATAAATGAAAACAAGTAACTTCAGTTTTAGATTCATTTGGACAGAGTCGCCATTCTTGAAAATATTCATTCAGTATCTTCAAATCTTCATTAAGGTTCTTTTCTACTATATCAAACTCAAAATCTTGATATTGGTAAGCCACTGCAATATCATCAGCATAAGTAAACTTTTGCGAATTTGTTTTTGGGATATCGCTTGTATACAAATTGAAGAGAAGAGGGGACAAAACACCACCTTGTGGTAATCCATTATTCAAAGTTTTAAAATTACTCCTTTTTTCACCAATGAAGACTCTAAATTTCCTGTTTGATAACATACTCTCTATAAGTCTAACTGTCTGTCTGCAACCAATAGTCTTATATAATTTATGCATTAAACCATCTTTCCAAACCGTGTCATACTGCAGTCTTCTTTCGTTTTTGAAAACCGGCTTCGATGTGAGTTGCTAATGACGAAACCTGATCACAACAACTTCTGATTGGGCGAAAACCAGCTTGCTCTGCTGGTAGTACATTTTCCACACTTTGGTAAATTGTTTTGAATAGCATCTTTTCCAAAACTTTATAGCAAACACTCAGAAGGGAAATGGGGCGATAGCTGCAAGCTTCACTTACCGGTTTACATTTTTTCAAAATTATAATTACTTTTGCTTGTTTGAATTCTTTGGGTAGTTTAGCTAAAATAAAAATATCATTAAAAAAATTTTTTAACCATAAGCCATCGAGTTGTTTTAAAAATTCTGGAAAAATGCCGTCAAATCCTGCAGCTTTTCCTCCTTTTAAGGTAGATAGAGCAAGTTTTAATTCTTCAATATTGAATTTTTCTGCAAAATCACTTGAATTATTAGCGCTTTTTCTTTGTCTTTGTAATTTCCTTTTCATAGTATTTTTTTATCCTTATCTAATCTTACCGTTTTTGATATAGATAGAAGTCGAGATGAAATTGCATTGGGATTTATTGCATTACCTTTTTTAGGGAGAGATTGGTTGGTTGAACCAAGTTTTCGCAGAAATGTCCAACTATTCCTGCTTGAATGGGTAAAATTCATATTTTCCATTAAGTTATTCCATCTCTCTTTTCTTCCATTATTTAAAGATTCTAATATTGCATTCGCATTGGCTTTTGTAGGATTAGATGTGAATTGTTTATACAATTGGTTACTTGTATTTGTCCAACAAGGAATATATTCTTTTCTCAGACCTCTCGGTACATGTTTTTTTGCAGCATTCTTTACGACCCCCGATAAACTTCTTATAGTTATCAGAAATCGGGGAAATCCATCTTATATCACTATTAACTTGTTCTCTGCAATCATTCCATCTGTCTTTTTTAAAATTCCGACGTGGTTTGTGTAGGCAAGTTATAGAATCCAAGTTAATTCCAATCTTCAGAAGTACAGGTCTATGTTGACTTCGTGGAAATCCGCTCAAAACTTCCCTTTTGCATTGAAGAGGTACAGATTCTTGATCTAAAGTAACAAAACAGAGATCTGGATTATATTCACGTTGCCATCTAGCTGAATACAAGCTTTTCTGTCCTTTCCGTCGAAAACCAATTGTAAATTATTCATCTCCATCCAAGAGACCAAGGGAAGACCATTTCTGTCATTATTCGTGTATCCCCACAAATTATGGTGGCAGTTAAAATCACCAATAAAGACAGCTGGACGTTCAAAATTTACATTATAGTTTTCTGGCCAAGGAGTATTTGGTGGTTTATAGATATTTACAGTATTAATTCCTGCTATCTTTATCATTACAGAAAAAACACCATTTTCCTCAAATTTCTTCACAAATTCAAATTTGTTAGTAGACATCCTTACATATGTAGCAGTGCCATATATCGAGCTGTCAATTAAATGAACAAGGGTAAATCCAGCGATGTTTCCACTCATTTGTAAATCTATTAACGGAGGAGTGTGTGCTTTTTGTAGAACAATAACATCTACGTTATTATTTATTGCCATTTTTGATCAAAAATCACACAAATTTCCTAAAATTTTCGTTAAATTATTTTTTAAAGTGTTCAAATACATTTCACTGTTTAACCGGGAGGATCTTACCGATCAAAACCAGTTTTACAAGCATTGACTATTTAATAGAAGTTATAAAAATTACTATTTGGGGCCAAATTAAAGAGTTGGCTGTCAACTACCCGCAAATAATAATAATTTTAATAACAATTATTTTAGTATAATTTGCACCTTTTTTAACGCTTTTATTCAACTCACTTTGTCTGTCCGGTTCAAATCTTGTAATTGAATTTTCAACAACTTCCTGATCTCCGATTGAGCTGAAATTTGACATACATGCGTATTCTTAATCACAATACACGAATATGTGTTTTTGCTTTGACTTTTGCGGACAAATTTGGCCAAATATGGTTGAAATTTCTGTTTACAAAGCTAGGGCTTTGAAATTCAACTTAAGCTTTTAGCATAAGACCAAGCACAAAAATATACGAAAAGTTTAGTTCAAGATTAGTGGGCTGCGCCCAGGGGGCTCAAAGTATTGTATTCGGTCAAAAAAAAGTTAACTATTTTCCGATCTCCAGTTGAGCCGAATTTCGGCATACATGTACAGCTGAAGGCTGGATATGGGGCCGTCAGCAGAGCTTTCTCTACATAATATCTTGGAGCTCAAACTGTACTTGCAACTAACACGCGTATTTAGCTGGTACCCCTCAACACTTCCGTTCCTTAACCACCCCTTGTACTTATACAACTCCTTAACTAATGGTGAATCTAATGCACCAGGGGAGCAGAATTACTAAACATGTGTTCTACCAACTCTTCTACCAAGATACGCTTTCGCGAAACGAGATAACTACCCTTTAACTAAAATTCCGTCACAACAATCATACATGATTACAACAAATAACCTTAGCTACACAATTTCTAATGAAATAATTTCCACTCAAATTAAACTACAAGTTAACAACCACCTGAAATAGGATTATCCGTTATTTGCTATAATAAAACCTGCTTTATTTTTACCCATAATGTACGACAAAAACTGTCCCAATTTAAAACTTCAATATCTTTTCAAGAAAAAAAAAATAAAAACGCCATAACCATAAAATCTGATAGAAAAACTTTACAACAATTTCTAATAAATTCAGTTGCATCTAATACATTAAGAAACGTGTCTCCGTTTGGAAAGCAAACGGCACAACTAAATATACCCCTATTTCAAATAAAGTTCTCAACTAAACTGTGAATAAGATGCTTTTCTATTACAATTTCTATACACGGTGACAGTTGTGGGATATTTTCAATCAAAAAATTTCCATATGTTTCTCCTAATCATTTGAAATCATCTTATCTGCGTGCGATTAAAAATGTTAGTGCATTTTAGGGGAACATGTGGATAAAGCCTTAAGCCATAATTTCTGAACCGTATCATTCTATGGAGGTTCAGAACTGATTTGATTATTGTAATAATTTTTACAACAGCCTCATGTCGTATCAATAGGGTTATATTGACAATGGTATTGGCAATCGTAAAACTTCATACCCATGCTTAATCAAAATATTAACAACTACACCACTTTCCCTCCAGACGTAAAGGGCTGAGTTTTATTCCACCGTAGTTTTTTTTTTGTAATTTTCCCTAAATTTGGACCCCGTGTGTATCCAGCTACTCCTACAGCTGATTTTTACTAAAAAATGATAATCGCTTGTCTAACTGCGCCAAATGGTACGGTGCGTTATCCAAAACCACCACACAATTTCCTGGTAGACAGCCCCGGAGTCTGCTGTTTAATCACGCAATTTTGAAATAGGTCCCCATTCATAGTTTGTAATATCCTCGTTCCCCAAATCGAGTAAATAGTCGCAATTTTCCAAAAACCCTAAATCAATCCCGGGTGTAAAATGGTATAAGTTTTACCTTTTCTTTTAATTTTGAATGGGTTACTTTGGTATTAGAATCGTGCACCCAACGATGGATATTATAACCATTTTCATAAATACACGTTTCGTCTAGATAAACGAATCTTACAGCTTGGCCTTAACTTTGCAACTGACTATTGGCATTTTCTCAACACATTATTATTAATCTAATATAAAACTTGATTATCATATGCGTTACATAAGTAGGTAATCCAACACCATTATTCTCGACAGGACGGTGTCAAGTTGACTCCTTGGCATTTTCACAAATGAGAATACCACTGCAGAAAACAATAGTATGGCTCACTCTGATGCAATTAAGATGAAATAAAGTATATAGGCCCTACACAATATGCTTGACATTTTCTTTGGCATGCAACAAAAATTAAGAACAATATATATATATATATATATATATATATATATATATATATATATATATATATATATATGTCAGCGCATAAGACCCTAGGTTAGCAGCGTTCTCGTTTCTCGTGTGTTTCGCTCTTTAAAGTGTAACTGTCAAGGAGTGAGCATTATTATGATGTATTCTCCTGCGTATGAGTCAACATCAGTGGACATTAGAGATTTTACTGATAAACCATTACAACATAACCGTTCAAGGTAATGATGGAAACGATGACGTGGATCAGCTGAAATCTTACGTCCAAGGTGATGGTGATGATTCACAGAAGAGGAAGAAGAGCGATGAGGCAAAGGAGAAGGACGAATCTCAAAACCATAATGATGATGGCGACAAATCACGGTTTAAGAAGAAGAAGAAGACCGATAAACGTTGTTATTAAATAAAAATGATGTATTGTTGTTTATAATAATAATATATTTTCAAACGCTAAGCTTTCCTTCAATTTTGTTAATAATCTTGTTTTTTCCTAACGGTGCTCCCCGTCTTGATTCATGTTTGCAGCTTTACGAGTTTTCGCGTTAGCGTATTTTTCGCTGGCGTGTTTTCATTTGTATGTTTTCGTATTTGAGTGTTTTCGTTTTACGTGTTTTCGAGTTAGCGTGTTTTCTTGTTTGGGTGTGTTTTTGTGTTGGCGTTTTTTCGTGTTTGTATGTTTTCGCGTTTGCGTGTTTTCGTGTTTGTATGTTTTCGCGTTTGCGAATTTTCGTGTTAACGTGTTTTCGTGTTAGCGTGTTTTCGTGAAAGCATGTTTTCGTTTGTGTGTTTTCGTGTTTGCGTGTTTTTGCGTTAGTGTGTTTTCGTTTGTGTGTTTTCGTGTTTACATGTTTTCGTGTTAGCGTGTTTTCGTTTGTGTTTTTTCGTGTATTTGTGTATCTGTGTACCTGTGCATCTGTGTATCTGTGTACCTGTGCATCTGTGTATCTGTGTATCTGTGCATCTGTGTATCTGTGTATCTGTGTATCTGTGTATCTGTGTATCTGTGTATCTGTGTATCTGTGTATCTGTGTATCTGTGTATCTGTGTATCTGTGTATCTGTGTATCTGTCTATCTGTGTATCTGTGTATCTGTGTACCTGTGTATCTGTGTATCTGTGTACCTTTGTATCTATGTATCTGCGTATTTGAGTATCTGTGTATCTGTGTATCTGTGTATCTGTGTATCTGTGTATCTGTGTATCTGTGTATCTGTGTATCTGTGTATCTGTGTATCTGTGTATCTGTGTATCTGTGTATCTGTGTATCTGTGTATCTGTGTATCTGTGTATCTGTGTATCTGTGTATCTGTGTATCTGTGTATCTGTGTATCTGTGTATCGTGTATCTGTGTATCTGTGTATCTGTGTATCTTGTATCTGTGTATCTGTGTATCTGTGTATCTGCGTATCTGTGTATCTGTGTTTTTGTGTATCTGTGTATACACGCATCTGAGCATCTGTGCATCTGTGTACCTGTATATCTGAGTATCTGTGTATCTGTGTATCTGTGTGTATCTGTGTATCTGTGTATCTGTGTATCTGTATCTGTGTATCTGTGTATCTGTGTATCTGTGTATCTGTGTATCTGTGTATCTGTGTATCTGTGTATCTGTGTATCTGTGTATCTGTGTATCTGTGTATCTGTGTATCTGTGTATCTGTGTATCTGTGTATCTGTGTATCTGTATCTGTATCTGTGTATCTGTGTATCTGTGTATCTGTGTATCTGTGTATCTGTGTATCTGTGTATCTGTGTATCTGTGTATCTGTGTATCTGTGTATCTGTGTATCTGTGTATCTGTGTATCTGTGTATCTGTATCTGTATCTGTGTATCTGTGTATCTGTGTATCTGTGTATCTGTGTATCTGTGTATCTGTATCTGTGTATCTGTGTATCTGTGTATCTGTGTATCTGTGTATCTGTGTATCTGTGTATCTGTGTATCTGTGTATCTGTGTATCTGTATCTGTGTATCTGTGTATCTGTGTATCTGTGTATCTGTGTATCTGTGTATCTATCTGTGTATCTGTGTATCTGTGTATCTGTGTATCTGTGTATCTGTATCTGTGTATCTGTGTATCTGTGTATCTGTGTATCTGTATCTGTATCTGTATCTGTGTATCTGTGTATCGTGATCTGTGTATCTGTGTATCTGTGTATCTGTGTATCTGTGTATCTGTGTATCTGTGTATCTGTGTATCTGTGTATCTGTGTATCTGTGTATCTGTGTATCTGTGTATCTGTGTATCTGTGTATCTGTGTATCTGTGTATCTGTGTATCTGTGTATCTGTGTATCTGTGTATCTGTGTATCTGTGTATCTGTGTATCTGTGTATCTGTGTATCTGTGTATCTGTGTATCTGTGTATCTGTGTATCTGTGTATCTGTGTATCTGTGTATCTGTGTATCTGTGTATCTGTGTATCTGTGTATCTGTGTATCTGTATCTGTATCTGTGTATCTGTGTATCTGTGTATCTGTGTATCTGTGTATCTGTGTATCTGTGTATCTGTATCTGTGTATCTGTGTATCTGTGTATCTGTGTATCTGTGTATCTGTGTATCTGTGTATCTGTGTATCTGTGTATCTGTGTATCTGTGTATCTGTGTATCTGTGTATCTGTGTATCTGTGTATCTGTGTATCTGTGTATCTGTGTATCTGTGTATCTGTGTATCTGTGTATCTGTGTATCTGTGTATCTGTGTATCTGTGTATCTGTGTATCTGTGTATCTGTATCTGTATCTGTGTATCTGTGTATCTGTGTATCTGTGTATCTGTGTATCTGTGTATCTGTGTATCTGTGTATCTGTATCTGTGTATCTGTGTATCTGTGTATCTGTGTATCTTGTATCTGTATCTGTGTATCTGTGTATCTGTGTATCTGCTGTATCTGTGTATCTGTGTATCTGTGTATCTGTGTATCTGTGTATCTTGTGTATCTGTGTATCTGTATCTGTGTATCTGTGTATCTGTGTATCTGTGTATCTGTGTATCTGTGTATCTGTGTATTGTATCTGTGTATCTGTATGTATCTGTGTATCTGTGTATCTGTGTATCTGTGTATCTGTGTATCTGTGTATCTGTGTATCTGTGTATCGTGTATCTGTATCTGTGTATCTGTGTATCTGTGTATCTGTGTATCTGTGTATCTGTGTATCTGTGTATCTGTATCTGTATCTGTGTATCTGTGTATCTGTGTATCTGTATCTGTGTATCTGTGTATCGTGTATCTGTGTATCTGTGTATCTGTGTATCTGTGTATCTGTGTATCTGGTATCTGTGTATCTGTGTATCTGTGTATCTGTGTATCTGTGTATCTGTGTATCTGTGTATCTGTGTATCTGGTATCTGGTATCTGTATCTGTGTATCTGTGTATCTGTGTATCTGTGTATCTGTGTATCTGTATCTGTGTATCTGTGTATCTGTGTATCTGTGTATCTGTGTATCTGTGTATCTGTGTATCTGTGTATCTGTGTATCTGTGTATCTGTGTATCTGTGTATCTGTGTATCTGTGTATCTGTGTATCGTGTATCTGTGTATCTGTGTATCTGTGTATCTGTGTATCTGTGTATCTGTGTATCTGTGTATCTGTGTATCTGTGTATCTGTGTATCTGGTATCTGTGTATCTGGTATCTGGTATCTGTGTATCTGGTATCTGGTATCTGGTATCTGCGTATCTGCGTATCTGCGTATCTGCGTATCTGGTATCTGGTATCTGGTATCTGGTATCTGGTATCTGTTGTATCTGTGTATCTGTGTATCTGTGTATCTGTGTATCTGTGTATCTGTGTATCTTGTGTATCGTGTATCTGTGTATCTGTGTATCTGTGTATCTGTGTATCTGTGTATCTGTGTATCTGTGTATCTGTGTATCGTGTATCTGTGTATCTGTGTATCTGTGTATCTGTGTATCTGTATCTGTGTATCTGTGTATCTGTATCTGTGTATCTGTGTATCTGTGTATCTGTGTATCTGTGTATCTGTGTATCTGTGTATCTGTGTATCTGTGTATCTGTGTATCTGTGTATCTGTGTATCTGTGTATCTGTGTATCTGTGTATCTGTGTATCTGTGTATCTGTGTATCTGTGTATCTGTGTATCTGTGTATCTGTGTATCTGTGTATCTGTGTATCTGTGTATCTGTGTATCTGTGTATCTGTGTATCTGTGTATCTGTGTATCTGTGTATCTGTGTATCTGTGTATCTGTGTATCTGTGTATCTGTGTATCTGTGTATCTGTGTATCTGTGTATCTGTGTATCTGTGTATCTGTGTATCTTGTGTATCTGTGTATCTGTGTATCTGTGTATCTGTGTATCTGTGTATCTGTGTATCTGTATCTGTGTATCTGTGTATCTGTGTATCTGTGTATCTGTGTATCTGTGTATCTGTGTATCTGTGTATCTGTGTATCTGTGTATCGTGTATCTGTATCTGTGTATCTGTTGTATCTGTGTATCTGTGTATCTGTGTATCTGGTATCTGTGTATGCTGTGTATCTTGTATCTGTAGATATCTGTGTATCTGTGTATCTGGTATCTGTGTATCTTGTATCTGTGTATCTGTGTATCTGTGTATCTGTGTATCTGTGTATCTGTGTATCTGTATCTGTATCTGTATCTGTGTATCTGTGTATCTGTGTATCTGTGTATCTTGTATCTGTGTATCTGTGTATCTGTGTATCTGTGTATCTGTATTGTATCTGTGTATCTGTGTATCTGTGTATCTGTGTATCTGTATCTGTGTATCTGTGTATCTGTGTATCTGTGTATCTGTGTATCTGCGTATCTGCGTATCTGCGTATCTGCGTATCTGCGTATCTGCGTATCTGCGTATCTGCGTATCTGCGTATCTGCGTATCTGCGTATCTGAGTATCTGTGTATCTGTGTATCTGTGTATCTGTGTATCTGTGTATCTGTGTATCTGTGTATCTGTGTATCTGTGTATCTGTGTATCTGTGTATCTGTATCTGTGTATCTGTGTATCTGTGTATCTGTGTATCTGTGTATCTGTGTATCTGTGTATCTGTGTATCTGTGTATCTGTGTATCTGTGTATCTGTGTATCTGTGTATCTGTGTATCTGTGTATCTGTGTATCTGTGTATCCGTGTATCCGTGTATCCGTGTATCCGTGTATCTGTGTATCTGTGTATCTGTGTATCTGTGTATCTGTGTATCTGTGTATCTGGGTATCGGTGTATCTGTGTACCTGTTATCGGTTATCTGTCTGTCACATTGAAGCTTTCAAACGAGGTAACTGAGTCTGATTTACTTTTGTGCTTGTTTGAAAGGTGAGTTAATCGATAGTGTTCCTACCTGTGATTCGATAAAATCTGTTCAGCCGTTTGAAGATAATCCGTTATTCTCTAGTTGAAAGAATGTTTTTACTTCTTAGATGTTTTGATTTTTTGTTTATTTGGAAGATAGCTTTATGGAGAGTTTTCTTAGCTATATTACAAGAAAATGGTTTTACATTTTGAGGATTTTGTGTCAGGGGTTTATTAAATTTTTAATTTCACGTTATTATCTATTTAATTTGTCACTTTTCTCACCTTAATGCCTACGCTTGCCTTAACTTGTATTGGTAATTTATTTAGTTATGTATGCTTTTTGAAATTTCATGATTTGCTTATTTAAGTATTAGCTAATTGACTATATATTGCGAATTGGGTTTTTTGATTTTACTATGTTGTGTATCTGTGTACACGAGTTATATTGGTCGTTACTCTTTGCGGCATGTAATATTTAAATGTAACAAGCATCCGATTATTATTACCGTTTCACAATTTTTACATTTATACTGGAGACTGATATATTTCATTTTACGTACTTAAGAAATTCAGGTGATAGAAAATGTTTTGCTTGGCCATTTATAGTAGAGTTTAGTCTTTATAATTTTGCGAAGAGTAAATTTAAAGATAGTTCTCTGAATCAATATGTCGATAAATATCTTATATAATACCTAAAAATAATTTTATTAACTACTATTAACCACTGTTTTAGTATTAATTAGATAAACTTAATCACTATTGATGTTATATAGTTACTCCTGGATTTGACTCACGAATAGATGTTTTTATTTCATAAACAATCCACTTTGAGATATATGGATTTGGAATTTATTATAATAGTTGTTTTAATACAAGTACGCATTTAAATGTATACATACTTTCTGAATCTAAGTATTAATTTGATTAAATGAAGAAATGTCTATTTAAATATTAGAAAATACAAGAAACACGTGTGGTAGTTGATTTTTATATTTCAGGCGTAAGCTTTTAATTATTGAACTTCATTATTTTTTAACTAGTTTACACCAATTATGTTTACTTATCAGTAGAATTTAATTTATTTCTACGAAAGCTTTATTACTGAAAATGAAACATAATTTTATGAGTCTCGGTTTTGCTCGTGTAACCACAATTCTGAAACAAATTCGCAGAAAAGAACGCTATTGGATTTTATGGATGAGGAGATAACATCAATAGTATGCATATGAATATCAACTATGAAATCATTCGTCAAGAACCATATGGGACTTATGGGACCCCTAAGCGCACGTGCCTCTAATACGTGCTATATAGTTTTATAGAAGCTTTGAACCGTTGAAAAGGTCTATAATCTTAAAATTCTTAATATGACATTTCCTTCTCTGCACAATTTCCTTTCAAGAAGAGTATAACACAAGCTTTCGACTAAGTGTTAAACCCTAAATGTAAAAAGAAGGAATCGGTTTTTCTCGCAGAAAACTGCTAACAAGACTATTAATAACTATACTTTAGTTGCAACTAACAAACGATTGTCAGTTAATGGTTGTGTTAATGGTTACCAGATCACAGAACCTCAATTACTTTAATCTTAACTAATTACGTATTATTAACTGAATATATCTCACGGTAAAAAGATATAAAATTGATTTAAAAAGTTTACATAATTGAACATGTTCTCCATTTTTGATTACAGAGTTCAACAATGTTAAACTAATACAGTTCAGTAATTTTGATTTGTTGCAGAGAATTTGAATAAGCTAATTAAATTTTAGTAGAGTATCCGGCTAATTTATAAACTGTACTGCATACTGCTACCATCAACTCAACGGCCTTAATTTGTTTTACAATTAATAACACAATTTGTGCAAAGATCTAAAATAAAAATAAACACAACACAAAATTATATTGTTCTTTATTCGAGAATGTATAAAAGCATACGCTCAAGAGAATTATATATGAAGTAACTGAATATGACAATATCACGTAGTACGATGCGAGAGACCCCACAGGACTACATGAGTTCTAACCAACTAAATTTGCATGTTCGGGATAAACAAATGTTAATAATTTGGAGGATTTGCTATGACTTAAAAGCGAAAATGTATAAGGGGACTAAAAGATAATCACAGTATTTGATTTGAGTTTAACTCTGTGGATTTAAATTGACAGTTTCTTTGTCACTTTCTGAACTGTGTTTATATAATGAATTCATTAGCGACATGATTCATTAGAATAGAATTAAATTTTACGGATTCTATAAAATCTATATAATTGAAATTAAGTATTAAAAACAAACACATACTCCATTATACATTTAAACTTATGACAAGAACATTTGCGTAATGAACTATAACATTTTAAGTTCCTCTTTTAATTTATTTAGTTACCATTATGACTTGCAGGGGTCAGCGCATTACTGTTTTATACTTCTTTATGCTTATTATTTAGTTTTATTGTGTTGTAAAAGTACACTGCAATTGCATTACGTATTCCATATCAAATTGGTGCTTTACGTACATACATACAGAGTGGGTAATTTTAAGAATAACGTGTAGTATTTTAATTATTAAAATTAAATTTCCAAAAACATTAAAGGAAACATCAATATTATACGTTTTATTATAAGTTTTTTTGTGAACGAATAAGTTCAAAAGTAATTATGTGTAATGTCCGATGCCCGCTTAAACTCAATAAAAATGCGGAATACTTATCTCTATGACATCACTTTAGGTTGTATTTATAATAACCTTCATTATATTACCAACCTAAACTTTTTTGTGTTGGTAATACATTCCCCCGCCTATAAATTTAAACGACGCGGTGGTTTCACTAAGCTTCTACAACGCAATTTCGTCTTTTCAGTAGTTTCTTCAACTGGTGGTTTTTCTTTAACCACATTACCTTCAACATTTTTACTAAAAACAGATTCGTTTGCCGTCCTTTCAGGGCCAACTATTGGCTGCTCCGAAGAATCGGGTTGAACACTGTCACTACTAGACGGTAACATTACAGGTTTATATGCGATTATATTGTTTGGAAACGTTAAATTGTTATTGCATTTAATTATCTGATCCAAATGTCGTTTCCACACAATGTCCTTACTCACAAGTTTAACTAAATAAACTACATCGCTCACTACTTCATCAATCGTTCCCTTTACCCAACTTTTCTTATTGGGGTTTCTGTAGTCGCTGTAATATACCACCTCACCCCTTACAAAACTGCTTAACCTTTTTTCTTTCTGTTCAATAAATCTAAACGAGTTTTCGTCTTATACTTAAATACAAGTGATGCCAACGCATCACCAGTTGCTGCGTTTTGCGGATTTCTTTAGCTAAACAAAAAACGATTTATTATCGTATTGAAAGTAACACCACTATTGGCCTTATCCTCTATACGTTTCACTAAAGTAGAGTAAAGTTGCGTAATGTGGAATAGCATTTCATTTTAATTAGAAAAAAATTAAAATGTTTAATATTATTGCTTACCCTATTGTGTATATGCAGGTAGGAGTATTTGGAATATACGTTATATAATATATATAATATATATATATATATATATATATATATATATATATATATATATATATATATTGTCAATAAAGGAGCTAACGGCAAACATTACATACATATGGTTCTTGCTCAGGACCTGCAAATTCTTCGTGTACCCAACAGTTACACATTATGCACATAATCCAAGATTGTTTTCTGAAAACTTTTGTTCACAAAAAATGCACAAAGCATCTAAAATCAGGATTAGGTCCTTGCTTGGCAAAAACTGCATCATTTATTATTATTTTCTTTTCACTGTGTCCTTTTTTTACTCGCTGATTTTTCATCTTTCATTTTTATAGATTGTTCCAATTCTTCTTTATTTGGTGTTGAAGTTATTAATTTAGCTGTATCTGGTTTTCTTCCTCGGGTACCAACTTTTCTCTTTATGTTGGATGTTGGTGTAATATCTTCATGATTAATAACTAATGACACATTTAGATCTCGGTTTTCTTTTGTTTCCTCCGTAGTGCTAATTATTTACTGTGTGATGTTAATACAGGATATTTGAGCATCATTACAAACTTCTTGGTGCTTAACACCTAGAAAATCGTAGTCGTTGAAAATTTTTCTCCTAGTAGAATAGATCACTGCCGTTGAGAATCCCTTGATGGCTCATTCTGCTGATTGTGCCCTTAAAAACGCTCTAACAAAAAGTTCGCACACATCAAAATGAGAAATAGGATGTCCCTGTTGGCCCACTTATGCTGATTTTATCGCTATGTCTTTTGAGAAACGCTTTTAACCATTTGTTTGCAGATTCCTGCAGCAATGAAAACTTATTTGGAACATTATTACGTCTCGCTAGTTGAAATGCCATAGAACGGAAGTCTCTCCTTATTAATCCATAAAATTGTTTCTTCATTTTAAGCTTAGCTTCTAATTCTTGCGATAAAATGAGTTTTCTTCTTAAGGTTTTCTTCATTGACGTTTTTGTCGCTTTTGAAATATCTAAATAGCGTGGATCGAGGTAGCTGATAGTGCTGGGCAGGTTTTAAGTAGAGCATTGTATTGCTACTATGGCTTTCTTCATATATTCTTCTGCCCTAAAATGCCGTTAAAGAACATCCAGGAGCTTCTGGGTGTTCCTTAACGGCATTTTTCCTGAAACAATAGATTTTAAAAATAGTTTCGTAATGTGAAATATTTCCCATTTGGAACCTTTTGTTATTCCACAATGGGAGACTTTTATTTTCTTATTTCACTTCAAGGTGCTTAAAACTAGAATGATTATTTATATTGAATAATCAACATTTCTGAACCTTCATACTATCTACTTCAGCCCCACAAAATATCTTACCTTAAGTAATAAAAACAACAATGATGCAACACTTTTTATTTGTTCGTGAAAAAAGTCGGCTAGGCTTGAAATGAGGTTTGCCTGACTGTGATTGAGCAATTGGCGCTGGTCGTGTTGGACTGAAATACGCACGAAAACGTTTTAGGAGGGACATTTGATGTGCACTTATAATTTGGCGCGTACTACAGTATTTCACATTCGGAACCTATACCACATTACGCGACTTTACTTTATTCTTAAATATTTTTACCCAGTTTTTCTGCTTGCACGCTACTTAATGGATAGCATACAGGCGAAGTCATGGACTTTTTCCTTTTTTGGACAAGAAGTCAGTGAACTCAATTGCTGTAAAATGAGTACCATTATCGGTGACTACCTATTCAGGCAAACCAAATCTGGCAAAACACTCTCTGAATTTCTCAACAGTTCCTTCTGCTGTTACTCTACTGATGATATAAGTCTCTGGCCTGTTGGAATACGCATCAATAATTATTAACACCATTTTACCAAAAAATGGCCTCAAAAAATGACAGCTAATCTAATGAATACTTCTTTTAAATTGGTTAATCCTACACTAAATGTTCTTCAAATTCATTTAGTAACGATCTAACTCTGTCGTCTACCGATAACTCATGTATTTCAGAAACATCAGATAAACTCACTTTAAGGATCTCGACCAATTAAAATTTTAACTGCATATTTTATCACTAACAATTCACAACTTTCAGTCATTTCTTTTATCTTAACATTTACTGTAATCTTAGCCAGAGGAATAATTTTGGTACCATCATACGTTTTCAATTTAGAAGTAGTAATCTATAATGGCACATAAGCAAAATATTTGGTATAAAATTGAAATGGCATACAGCTCAGACTTGTCCCAGCATCCAACTCCATCTCAAATGGCTAGTTTTCTATTGTACAACTTACAAAAATTGGGTCTGTCCTAGAACATGATAAAGGAAACATTTCTATTATTTCCTCCATCTCTTCTACACAGTAATTTTCTCTTTTATTTTGCTTAAATGCACTACTAATGTGCCCTTTCCTCTTATACTGATTACATATAAAATTTTTATACTTACAAGATGAAAAATTATGGTTCGATTTACCACGTGAAAAACAAACAGTGACTTCTTTTGTGACTTCTAAAACCTTATTTTTGTTCACTTCAAATTTTCCTTTTTCGAACCGTTTTACTTCTCCTGGCTTTCTTCTGAAATTAGCGCTCTTGACCTCTTTTTGATTCCTTCCATATGCTTTTTGCAACTTATCTACTTCCACGATTCTTGACTCCTTTAAACTAATTTCCTTAAACACTGTCACCTGATACAAATACTTTAATTCTTTAGTTTCAGATGTGTCACACAACCGATCTAATACTGGCCTCGATTTTAATCCAGTGACAAATTTGTTGCATACTCTTCTTTCTAATAATATACCAAACTTTCATGGAGCTGTTGCTTGCTTAACCTTCGCATACCATGGACTAACAGATTCTTCCCCTTGCCTTAAATGATTGAAGATGATTCTTTTTTTGAAAACTACTCACTCGTTGGTGCTAATCCCCTCTAACAGTGACACTAACCCTTCATACGATTTTGTTTTAGGCAATTCTGGATCACACAAATGTTTTAGGGTTTTATACCACTTTCGTCAATCAAGGTTAACCCCCCTATTGTGTTCGGGTCAATATGACCCAATCGCTTTCTTCTAATGTGCATAATTCGTTAATTTATTGAAATATTTCGTTGCCACTGCATGACCTTTATTTCATTACTCTAATAACGGTGTACCTAGGTTGATATTAGAAAATTATAATTAGTTTTTTTTTAATGCATTTGTTACACTCACTGCGTTTGGGCCTATATGACCCGGTGATTTATATGGTTCAAATTAGAAGAACGAGAAGCAGTTTATTATCATGGATGAATGTATTTTATTAGTTTTGTTTTATTTTCATAAAATAACCTGCACAATATTGCGCATATTGCATGCGTTATTTGCGTACCGGTAAGCACGTTTATTCCTGTTGAGACCTGCTATGGCTCCACGTATAAATGCAGCCACTGAGAATCTGTGTGTTAGTTTAGTAGTAAATATCAAACTGGATGCTATACTCTAAAAGAAGTACTTAAAAATTGAAATTTTTATTGAAAATGTGTAGTGAGAAAGTGCTTACGGATAGTGAACTTGAGAAACTTTTATATGTTTTTGATAGTGATTCTAATGCTTCTGAAGAAGAAGACCACTTGTCCGAAACCGAGATATATAATAGCGAATCGGATGATAAAGTGGATACTACGATTTCAGATGAAGCTGAGACGGATAATCACGTAACCTCAAAAGATGGCAATATAGAGTATGGAATGAAAAGACACATCGGGAAGGTTATTAGCAGCAAATATTATTTCGTTGATTCCTGGGCCAACAAGGTATGCTACGTGGCGAATAATTGATATAATATCCGCGTATTTCTTATATTTCACGCCCAAAATTGTACCTAATTTTGAAAATGTCAAATTTAGAAGGCAAAAGACTTTGTGGCAACACGTTTCAAGAACTAACATTAGTTGAACTAGAAGCATATTTTGTCCTACTGTTTCTAGCTGGAGTGTATAAATCTCATGGAGAGGCAACAGCCAGTCTGTGGGATGGAAATATAGGTTGTCCAATATTCAGAGTAACGATGTCCCTACAACGATTTTATGTAATTGTAAAAAAACTCGACCACAACGACGCCAAACTGATAAACTAGCTCCCATACGGGACTTGTGGGATGAATGTATTGCAATTCTACCTAAGCCCTGTAATGTTTACAAAAATGTAACAGTAGATGAGCAACTGGTACCTTTTAGAGGACGTTGTCCTTTTAGACAGTACATCACGAATAAACCTGCTAAATACGGAGTAAAGATTTGGACTTTATGCGATTATGTAACTGCTTATGCACACAACATTCAAGTTTACCTCGGGAAAAAAGAAGGTGAAGCTCCAGAGAGAGGTCAAGTTAAAACAGGTGTGCTAGATCTTACTTATGGTCTAAAAGGTCACAACGTAACGTGTGATAATTTTTTTTACCTCGTACGATCTGGGGCAGATGCTATTGAAAAAAAATAGCTTGGCACTATCTGCAAAAATAAGCCTGAATTGCCAGCCGCATTGGTTTGTAACAGGAAAGAAGTTACTTCAAAATTTTGCTTTACCAAGAACACGTGGATAGTTTCCTATATTCCTAGACGGAATAAAATTTTTACGCTCATGGGCACCATGCACCACGATAACGAAGTGCGTAACCAAGATGATAAAAAGCCGTTTATGATTTTAGATTACAAAAAAATTAGAGGTGCTGTAGACAGGTTGATAATAACATACACATACAGACGGCAAACTAAAAGATGGCCAATGACTATCTTTTACAATATCATGGACGTTACAACGCTTATGTTCTGTGGTGCGAAGTAACTCCAACCTGGAATGCTGGAACACTTACAAAACTATTTCTTGAAGAACTGGATAATTCCTTGATCACTCAATTACTGAAAGAAAGAAAACGTCTCTCTCGAAGTATTACTGCAGCTGAAATGGTTCTACAACCAATAATCAACCCTCTTTAAATGATAATAAAACTGATATGGTATGTTGTAATTGCTCAGAATACATATGTAAAGCTCATGTATATTAATACTATCAAGACTGTAACAAATAAATGTATATACCTAACTATTACGTTTTTCAGATGATCTTTACATAACATTTATAATAACATGTAATAAAAATAAAATAATGTAATAAAATGTAATAAATAATAAATACTACATTTTATTTCTTATTATTATTTACTGTTATATCAATTAAACGACAATAAAACGACAACTATAGGCTCCCGGGTCATACTGACCCGAACACAATAAGTGAAACCAAAGTGTTAACTCAATAAGAGGGTTAATAGAACTACTACCTTTCGGTCGTTTGTAATTAAATTTGCGCTGCAATACTGTTTCCGACAAAATTTCCAATTCGCCATCAGGTTTAAAATTATTTATTTGACTAACTACGGTTAAATTATCGCTTACAGCTTCAACTTCGGACATAATTGCAAATAATTTACACTTAAAAAAAAAACGTGATTTATAAAATCTGAGGTTATGCCGCACTTCTGCTGCACAAAATAATTTTACGAAAACAATTCGTCTTCAACCATTTACTTTGTTTCAACAAATTTACCTCGTCGCCACAAATTGTAATCTCCGATGGCCGCTTAAACTCAAGAGAAATGCGGAATACTTATCTCTATGACATCACTTTATTCTCCAATACATTATAATAACCTTCCTTGTGTTACCAACCTAACATTTTTTGTGTTGGCAATACATTTCAATATGTAATTAATAATTATTATTAATTTTATTAAATACATAAATAAAAAGTTTTACCTCGAGTAGGATTTGAACCTACCACATCTACTTTGCTAGAGTGCAATAATAATTATGTGGTTTAGTTTAGAAACAGCGAAATTAATAACACCAACAATTTACATTTCATAAACACAGCATTAAAATTAAACCCAAATAAATTTTAGTATTTCCACCGCTACGCTTCCATGAAAAGTACTCCATATTTTGGTATAATGCGGTCACGCTTGAGATTTTAAAAATATAAAGTGGCGCTAAATAGCGCACTAGCGCTTATTACTTAAATACTTAAGTTTATTTTATAGTTTCAATTTATGATAAATTAGAAATGGATGTAAAGAATCTATCAAGCTTTAATATTTACATTGTAACATAAAACCTATCTATATTTACCTTAAAAGTATGTCAAAATAGAGAATACTGTGGTCTAACGTTTTCCAATTCACTGCTATTCACCTAGTTGCTATTTTATTCAGTATCTTTTCCGCAACCCTCAAAAATTAGTAGACTATAAGAGCGTAACATTGATCTTATTCACAACGATGCAAATTCTTAGAAAAATAAACAAATATACTTATTTTAACTTTACTGACAATAATGCTACTCTTAGTCAAATTATTTGCTTGCATTACATTTACTTCCCTAGTAATAATTAAAACCTTAGAATTTATTTACAAGTCTAATATTGAATTATTTGCAAAACTCCAATCTGTTAAAAAGAAATCGCCGTGTAGTGCTAGGCTACGCTGTGTTAATTGAATGAAATCGGAATGGATGAAGTTTGTGAGGGTAAAAAATAAAGTTAAAGTTAACAAACTTTGCGTAATGATTATACAACCCGTTAACTATAAAGAACAAAGAAAAACAAAGAAAAGAAAAGGTTCAATATGCAAATATAACAAAATACCATTACAACAGGTTAAAGTGCGTACAAAATTATAAAGTCAAATAACGGAAAAATGAAAGGCACTTTAGCTATACATCAACACAAAATACATTTAAAAAATCGTTAAAACAGAGCCTTGCAAAGGTAAGGTGAAAATAAATAAGTTACGTTAACAAAGTGACCGATAACCTACTTGGAATTAGTGATGCGAAAGTTTGAGTTACTGCGCTAGGAATTACGGTATCCCTTTTTCATAATTTGCACATTCATCTATACCTCGCTCTACATTTAAAACCAATAAGAACGAGCTAGTTTAAACAGCTAAACCCATTGCGATATTGCGAAATCAGACCTAAAGGTAGGATCGAAGCTTTCTCAATGAAATTTGGACACGTTTCTGTAAACCCCTGTATCTTTGTTAGCAACAGTTACACTGAAGTTGATTATGCTACGTTTATCCCCTCATTAAGTTCTCGGCGCGCGCAAAACTGTTAGTTAAACAATTAACAATGCTCAATCATACCAGCAATGAGGGAAACACCGTACAATACTAAAACGGTTCCTTAAACAGGTTCCAACTTAATAAGCGTGCTTGGGAGATGGTGTAGTGGCAATTAAGTTACTACCGAATTATTATCCTATGTTGTCAAGACAAAACTCTGTGGGATTTCAATATCTTCTGATAAGTAAGTACTTTGTCTTAGACAATGACAGATTTCCTATAGATTACACCAGCTTGCTTCGAGCTTTATTCTACATATAAATACCTACTTACGTTCGATTGTATTCCTTTAATTAATTCCTTAATCATAAACACTTAACTAGTTAATGTACGCGCTTAAAAATCGAGACCTTACGATTATTTTTCAATATTTGTTGTTTACACACCCGCTTCGCAGATTAACACCACGATGACGTGATTATTTGTCGATATAAGTTCGTTTACACGACACCTTCGCGGATTAAAATTGAAACGATGTGATTATCTATCGATAAAAGTTTGTTTATAAAACCACTTTATTGTTGTCAAAAATTTACATTAAAACCTCGAAAAAGGGAAAGGAAAAATTCGCGTTTTTTCTGTTTGTAACTAAAAAAGGAAATATAATATATTTATGTCCATAACGCTTTACAATTATTTTCTGTAACAAAACACTATAGCGTCTTATACGGGTACGGCTAAATCGAACCTCTAAATTACAGCTTACTGTTTTCTCCAAATCCACCACCGTATTTCGAAAGCTATTGCATTAATAAGAAATATTAGGTGGGAATTTTGTTCAATTAAGGCTTTAATACACGTTAGATGGTTATTTGTCTCGTATCCTTGAAGAAATCCAGTTTGTTCTCTTAGTTGGCATAATTCTAGTTTCTGTTGAATTCTATTATAGTAGTAAGTATCGGAGAAAACAGCTTATGCAAGTGGTTTAAAAGGCTAACTGGTCTGTAGTTTTCTAGGTCCGTCTCATCACCTTTCTCGTGCATGAGAACTGTTATTGAACTATTCCGTCCAACTGATATGCCTTGGTTTTGTAAATAAATGTTGAAAAGCTTATTATTGCACTTATTAGGGTCCAACCTCCGATATTTATGGAGTCCACCACTATTCTGTCCACACCTGGGGTTTTGTTATTTTTCATTTTTCTTAAAGCCTGATTCATTTCGTTTGTTATATCAGGCATATCTTCTGATCCTTAATTCACAGTTTTTCGTTTTGCTTGTTCAGCTGAGTCTAGGGGGAATTTATTTGTATATATTGTTTCATAAAATTCTTGCAATGTCTGCAACCTTTCTTCTCTGTTAGATGTTGGTTCTCAATTCCTGTTCTTAAGTTTGGTAATTTCCTTTCTTTTATTTGTTAATTTCCTTCTCAATACCTTCACACCTTTGTTTTGTTCGAAAGTTTATATATTTTCTTCATTTTTGTGTGTTCTGATATCCTTTGTAATTACCTTTGATATCTCTGTGTTAAGCTTTATTTGTTGCTCCTCGATGTTCTTACCTTTTACGTACGTCTGTTATTTTGTTGGTAATTGTACTGTTTTGCTCACTCATGTCATTGTTTATTGTTTTACCTCGCAAAGTTGTAGTCATTTGCTGCTCGAGTTGTTATTTATTTTTTGGTTGGAACCATGTCTTTCCTCGTCTTATGATTAATTTGTTTCTCACCTTGCCACAAATTTCTACTTTGGCGCGCACCATTCTATGGTCGCTGCGTGCTGTGAAACTATTCAGGGCTTTGACATCTTTAACTATGTATTTTTTGTCTGTAATTATATACTCTATTTCAGTGCGCATCTTCCCATCAGGACCTCTCCATGTCCATCTTCTGTGAGGTTTTTTTTATAAAAGAAGCTATTCATCTGGCATAATTTGTTTTGCCATAGGAAGTTTAATAGGGTTTCCCACCGTTTGTTTCTTCCGTCACTACTGAAACCTCCTAGTACAGATTCTGATGGATAGCATTTCCCAGTAATTTTGGCGCTCATATCGCCACACATATTTGTCACATCTGTTACAGGGCTTCTGTTACGTCATCGTAGAAAATGTTTACTCCCTTCTCACTATGGTCCGAGGTTGGTGCATATACTTGGGTAGTTTTGAACTTATGTCTGTTATTAAGTTCTATAATGGTATATATTACTCTTGTGGATATGGCCTGTACTGTAACGGTTCGATCTTTTAATTTTTTATTTATCAGAAATCCGACTCCGCCTACTGACTTGTTCACTTATCCAAAGTGGTAAGCGAAATGATCATATTTTCATGTCTGTAGATGTTCACCATCTCTTCATTGAGGGAGTATGACAAATAAAACACTACGTTTGCCAAGCGGGATGGTGAGTATAGAGAACAAAAAGAAAAGAAAAGAAAGTAGTGACCCGTCTGCCATGGTAAACTTGGAAAGGGGGTCAGCAAAAAACAAGAGTTGGCCAAGGGAGACCGACAGAAAAGATCAAGGATCTTTCATTCCAGTCAAGTTGAAACGGAGTATATGTGAAGGCTCTCATAATCCGCCATGTGAGAGTGTATGAGTACTTATTCACCGTGTATTCTCGCTAATACATCGGGGTG